>CAUYUJ010002671.1:0-15000 GCA_963575745.1 Prorocentrum cordatum
GAGAGAGAGAGAGAGAGAGAGAAAGAGAGAGAGAGAGAGAGAGAGCGGGAGAGAGCGAGAGAGAGAGAGAGAGAGCAGAGAGAGAGAGAGCGGGAGAGAGCGAGGGAGAGCGAGAGAGAGCGAGAGAGAGCGGGTGAGAGCGAGAGAGAGAGAGAGAAAGAGCGAGAGAGAGCGACAGAGAGCGAGAGAGAGCGACAGAGAGCGAGAGAGCGAAAGAGAGAGAGAGAGAGAAGAGAGAGAGAGAGATAGAGAGAGAAAGAGAGAGAGATAGAGAGAGAGAGAGAGGAGAGAAGAGAAGAGAAGAGAAGAGAGAGAGCGAGAGAGAGAGAGAGGGAGAGTGAGAGAGAGATGAGAGAGCAGAGAGATAATAGAGAGAAGAGAGAGAGGAGAGAGAGAGAGAGAGAGGCAGAGATAGAGGCAGAGAGAGAGAGGCACAGAGAGAGAGGCAGAGAGAGAGAGAGGCAGAGAGACAGAGGCAGAGAGAGAGGCGGAGAGAGAGAAAGAGGCAGGGAAAGAGAGGCAGAGACAGAGAGAGGGCAGAGAGAGAGAGAGAGACAGAGAGAGCAGAGAGAGCAGAGAGAGAGGCAGCTCAGTCACACTTAAATCCAGATTCGTCCTCACCGAGTCCCACCACCAAGGGAGCGCCAGCAAGGAGATGCACATATGGGGATCCCCACGCAGTGAGTAATTTTTATCCTCTGGCACGTAACTGTCGCTACCCGGGCCAACCACACCAGGGAACGGTAACGATCGTACGTAGGGTGGGGGGGGGGGGCTGGACCCCCCTCACATGTCGGTGCTCGCGCGCGTACTGGGGCGAACGCCGCGCAACCCCGCCCCGATGTGCCCCACACCGCCCAAGCGTTACCGTCACCCGCTCCTTCCCCAGTATAAAGACCGCTACCGGGAACACCATAAACTCATCTCGTGCCAAGGTTCGGCGGCGAGCTAGGGCGGAGGTGAGAAGGAGATGACCTTCTCAGAAGGCGGCGGGGGTTCTCAGAAGGCCTGAGCGTATTTTTCGTGTATTCGGGGGAAGGCTTCGAGAGCTTTTCAGAAGTCCAGGGGACTTCCGAGCCTTCTGAGGAGGCCCGCCCCTTCTCGCTTCCCCCCGGCTCGCCGCCGAAAGGTGGATCACCTACAGGGACCTCATGACGTACGAGAACGTCGTCGCGGTCTCCGGGGGGCTCTTCCCCCTCTCGGCGGTGATGTCGCACGGGGTCGTGCGGGCGAGGACGGCATGGGACCTCAACGTGCGGGACGAGCCTGTGGACCCCACTGGGCAGACGTTCCGGAACGAGGCCTGATGTCTCTTTCTCCTTCTCCCGCCCATGGGTGACGAACACATTCCCACACATGCTCGCGTCGTTAAAAAAGGGGAGGAGGAGAAGGCGGAGGAGGGAGGAGGGAGGAGGAGGAGGAGGAGGAGGAGGAGGAGGAGGAGGAGGAGGAGGAGGGCCCAGGGAGGCGGACGCCGAGGCGAGGTCATCGAGGTCGAGGTTCGAGGTCTTCGAGTGTTCTCGTTCGTCCTCGGCGACGGCCAGCCTCGGGGTGCGTTCTGGCAGCTGCGCCTCGCCGAGGGCGTTCCAGGGGTGCCCGGACGTCCCGACGGCGCCAGGGAGCCGAGTCATGGCCCGAAAACCCAGACTTAGGGGGCCACATGCGAACCCTACCCCTACCCCCCACGATTTCTGAGGGGGAGGGTGGGGTTCACTTCGCTCAGGAGCTCCCAAACGAAGTGAACCCCACCCTCCCTCTCAGAAATCGTGGGGGGTAGGGGTAGGGGGTACGCATGTGGCCCCCTAAGACTTGCTCGCGTCGTTGAAAAATTCACGACGGGAGGTTTTTGCCCATGTTCGGCCTTCCAGGGCCCTCGCCGGGCCCTGGGACCGTCGAACGACGGCTGGGGATGTACAGTCGGTCTTGGGGAAAGGGCCGGAGGAGGAGGAGGAGGAGGACGAGGAGGAGGACGAGGGGCGAGGTCATCGAGGTCCGAGGTTCGAGGTCTTCGGGTGTTCTCGTTGGTCGAACAACGGCTGGGGATGTACAGTCGGTCTTGGGGAGAGGGCCGGGACTTCGGGGGCCCGGCATGGGAAGACTCGAGGCATCGCAGGTCAGTGTTGTCAATGGCAGCCCGGACAAGAGGACGTGAAGAGAAGCTTAACATTGGGATGCACGGCTCTGCCCACTTGGAGAGTGCGTTTAAACCCTCTGGGCCATAACGCGCGTTATGCCCCTCCCCCACCCCTCCCCGCCCCTCTATCGGGTGTTGCTAGAAGTGCCCCTGGTCCAAGGTGCCCCCCCGCTTTTCGATCCATTGTGGAGACCCTGGGGCCCTCTGGTCTCGTGAGGGGTGCCCTGGAGGCCGATTGCGCTACCCCGAGAATCCTGGGGGTTACCTTCGGCCAGGGGCACTTCTAGCAACATCCGACTGTAGCGTAACGCTCCCCCCTCAGTGCGTCCCTGGCACTGCCGCAGTGCGTCTGGCACAGGGGGGGGGGGGGGGGCGGGGCGCCACGTTGTGCCCCCTCCCGTCCACCCCCCCTCATAACGCTTGTTGTGGACGGAAGGAGGGATGAGGAGAAGGAGGAGGAGGAGGAGGAGGAGGAGGAGGAGGAGGGATGATACCCCCCCTCCTCTTCCTCCTTCCTCCTCCGCTACGTTGTTTCCCCTCCCCCCTCATGACGCTTGCTGTGGCCGCGAGTGCCAAAATCCGCTCCTCCAGCGCGACGCCCACACAGAACTGGAAGGGGCTGGACCGACGTCTTCCGCGGGGCTGCGGCCCCAGACCCCCCCGACGTCATGATTTCTTCACTGCGTCGACCCCTGGAGGTCTCGAACCATACCCCTGGACCGAGAAGAAGAAGAAGAAGAAGAAGAAGCAGAAGAAGAAGCTGAAGCAGACGAAAATCAATAACAATAACAATAATAACAATAATAACAATAATAACAATAATAGTAGTAATAATAATAATAAGAAGAAGAGTACTAAAACTAAAAATAATAAAAATAAGCATAATAATGATAAGACGGTTTTTCATCCTGAGCCGTTTTTTGACGGTCCCGAGGGCCGGTGAGGGCCCCAAGAGGCCGAACAAATAGCGAAGACGATTTCCCGTCGTGATTTTTCCACAGCGCAGAGAGGTTTGGGGAGGCGCTCTGGGCGCATGCCCTGCGTGGCATCGGCGCTCGCCTCGCACCGCCTCGCCCTTTTTTATCCTCGCTGCTCATCGGTGCGCCGTGGCTGCCCTGCCCAGGGCCTCTCTCGGTGCAGAGGGTGCTTCGGGGTCAGCTCCGCGAAGACCTGTCTGCCGCCGAGAAACTCCAGAGATCCGACGCTCCCCCCCAACAAAAATTGGAGCGGCGGAACGTTCGCCGTTTTCGGCCTCCAAGGGGCCCTCGCCAGGCTTCGGGAGCGTCAAGGAATGACTCGGGACGAAAGAGTGGTCCGGACCTCTGGGGCCCACGCGTCGAAGAGATTGGAGCAGCCGGATGTCTGGGAAACCCAGACCCACTCGCGCTGTGAAAAAATCACCTTGGGAGGTTTTTGTGCTGTCTCTGGCCTCCTGGGGCCCTTCCCGGGCCTCGGGTTATGATGTTCCAACCAACTTTAGCCTTGATCACCAGAAAGAATTTCGAGCACCAGAAAAAAAAGCACCGAAACTCGAGGGTTTTCACGTGTTGGGTCCTGGGAGACATTGTTTCGACACTGTTTCGACACTCATTCGACACTGTTCCGCGTGCTCGAAATTATTTCTGGGATGTGGTCCTTAAGTACGATGGGCCCAACATAAGCCTCGGGACCGTCCAGATAACGACTCAGGATGAAAAGCCGGTCCCCGGGAAGAGGTCCAGACTTCTGGGGTCATGTCATGAAACAAAAAAAACACGACGTCGGGGGTCTGGGAAGGAAGGCTATAGAGACCTACCGACGTTGGCAAGGAGCTTCGAGGAGACGCTTCGGACTCTGGGGTCGTCAGACATTGATCTGGGATGCAGGGGATGCCGGGGTGATCCCCAGGGGGGGCCCGGGAGCCCGTCTGAGCGGATCTGGGTCGGCAGGAGGGGGGACTGAGGGTCACAGGTGCCGATTTCCTTCCCGCGGGCAAGACTCGTGTCCACATCCACTGCAGCTTGGGGTCTCGGGCGCCCTTCCCCAGCCACCCGAGGCGCGCTGGATATGGATGAAAGTCTGCCTCCGGGAGGCCTGCCGGCGGAGTGCGGCGGAAGTTGAAGATGCGCACCCCAGAGATGACGGCATCTGTGGGCTCAGCTCCTGCAGCGCCAGGAGGCGCGGGGAAAGCAGCTGCGGGCGGCCGGCTCGCTGGCACGTTTGCTGCTCCCCCTCCTCGTCGTCTGCCCCGAGGGTAGCGTCAGGTCTGGCGTGTCCGCCTGCAAGCGGATTCTGGAAGACAGCATGAACAGGTAGTCAAAACTTGTTCAAACATAGCCACGCGTAACTCGTCGAAGCATCGCCCCGTGACTGTTCTTGAACTACTATGGAACCTTCCTCCTGCAGAGGGAGAAGCCCGACTTAAAAAAAGGTAACGGTGCCGCTGTCTGGGTCCCGCGGAGGGCCTGGGGCCCCCAGCGGTCTGCGGCGCCTTCCCGGGGCGCCGCCCGTCATCCCCCGAGGCAGTGTCGGGACAGCCCCGTGGCCCCCTCTGTGTGGCAGCCGCCCAGGCCCAGACCCCTTCGGGTAATGAAAACATCACGGCGGGCGTTTTTTTTGATTTTGTTCTTTTCGGCCTCTGGGGGCCCTCGCCAGCCCTCGGGAGCGTCGAACAACGATTGAGGATTGAAAACCTGTCCAGGGGAACGGGTCGAGAACTCCAGGGACCGACGCTAGATGAAAAATCATGACGTCGGGGGTCTAGGGAGGCTGGAAGTAGCCTGCCACCTGGTCACCTTTCGTCGCGTTGCTGTCGTGGCGCTGCTCCAGACTGCAGAATCATCGCCCCTCCCTTGGGTTCGGGGGGGGAATGGCGCGCGCCGTCGGGCAGTTCTGAAGCTCAACTTTTGGACGCGCGTTGAGGGGCGACGGGGGGGGAAGGTTGTAGTCGCCCCCGACCCCGATTATCATGCCATCCAGAGTGTGGAGCTTAGGGACAGCGGTGCCGGGCGCATCAAGCACGGCATCGGCCTGGCGGCAGGTGCTCCACGGAGGTTTTCCCCCCGTTTCGATGGCCCCGACGCGCAGCGTGCCCCACGATTGCTCATGATAGGATCTCTTATCGTAGGTGCCTCCTGTGCAGTCGAGCATCTGATGAAGAAACCTCGTGCCGATGTGTGCTGGGCTGGCCTTTCCTGACCAGCTTGCCGGAACGCTGGCCGGGTCTCTGGAGCACGCTTGCCCCTCCAGCGTCAGCCGCAGACATTTGCACAGGCTTTATCCGAGACACTTCCGGGAAGCTGGCCCAGATTTCTGAAATGATAGGTTTCTGGATCATATCGGGAAGGCCTTGCGGCCAGTGCCGCCGCCGACCCTGAATGGGGGGCGACGGCGGCTGTGGCGGCGACGACGGCGCTGTCGCTCTGGAGCCGTTCTTGGAGATCCCTTTGGGGCCTGTTGGGCTCTGCTGGGGGGGCCTCTTCGGGGACTCCTTTGCAAGCTCCGCGGCCACTCGGAATGGTGATTTCCTGCATCGCATTTTCGGCTGCATCTGCTGGACGCTTTATTTGTACGGCGTTTGAAGCAGCGTACTGTCTCCACGATTGGGTCATCGAACTTGTCCTCGTGCCAGTTTGTGGACAAAAACAAACAGATGTGCGGCTGTAACTGCTTCTCGGCTCAAGCCTTAGACCCACTCTCTCTGCGCCACGTTTCGAGCTGGATCGATCTGTGAGGGTCCCAGGGCCCTGAACTGGACGAACATGCCTGGCTCGAGCAGATCGAGGCGCCAGGGTCCCCGCGCCATGTTTCGAGCTGGGTCGATCTGTGAGGGCCCCAGGGCCCGAAGCCGGACGCAACGACGCCGGGCTCGAGACGAGCAGCGAGGCGCCAGGACCTCGGGGCCCCCCTCTCGGAGGTGCGGAGCGCCTTCGCGTTCGGCACGATGCTGCAGGAGCTCTACCTCACGGCCTCGCTGCTACAGCCGCGCCACTGGGACGACCTGGTCGCCGCCGCGGCCTGGGCTGGGCCCCTGGGGGCGGGCGCGGGCTCGCCGGTCGGGGAGCGATCGGGCCTCCGCTCCTCTGCAGGGGGTGCCTGTACACACAGACGTGCTCGCGTCGTGGAACAAGAGTTGTGGAGGACGATGAATGGAGAGGAAGCATGTTGCCAAATAATTTCCAGGTGTTTCAATCATGTAAACGACTTCTTAACATGTAAAAAACATGTTTCAACCATGTTTAGAACATGGTTCCGACATCTTAAACACATTTTAAAGTCAATGATCGGGTTGTCAGGGTGTCCATTGTCGTGACATCCACAAAACAAGAGGGGGCGAGGTCATCGAGTTCCGAGGTTCGAGGTCTTCGGGTGTTTTCGCTGGTTCTCGGTGATTTTCCAGCCTCGAGGGTGCGTGCTGGCTGCTGCGCCTCGCCGAGGGCGTTCCGGGGACCGTCCCGAACAGCCGCCAGAGAGCCGACTTCTGGCCCGACAGCCCAGGCTTGCTCGCGTCGTGGAGAAAATCCCGGCGGGAGGTTTCTGGGCCGTGTTCGGCCTCCTGGGGGCCCTCGCTGGGCCCCGGGGCCGTCAACAGACGACCCGCGCTGAAAGACCGGCCCTTGCGCAGGGGCCAGGACTTCTGTGGGCCTCTGTCTGAGAAAAGCAGGCTGGCCAGGCCCATCCTGGGCTCCTTCGGTCGCACATCTTGGGGGCCTGGTATTTGAATCCCGTCTCTAGCGTCGAGCAGGGTCGGTTGGCGTCTAGGAGCCGATGAGGTAGCGCCGATCTAGCGTCGGTCAGTGTCGATTCAGCGTCGATCTAGCATCGATTCGCGTCGATGTAGCGTCGACTAGCATTGATTCGCAAGAGCCGGCAGGAGGATCGAGAAGGAGGAGGATCGAGGATCGAGGAGGATCGAGTAGGAGGACCGAGGAGGGTCGAGGATCGAGGAGGTCGGGGGGTCTGGGGCCGCGGCTCGAAGCAGCACGTTGGCGGGCGCCGGGGCCTGTGGGAGGCTCCCATGGCGTTGCCCACCGCAGGCTCCAGGGCGCCAGGACGGGGGTGCTCCTTCCTGGCCGGGGCGGCCACGCGGGGTGGCCACGGGGTGGCCGGGGTGGCCACGGGGTGGACACCGTGCGGGGCTCTGGCTAGGGGCCCGGGCCAGGGGTGGGCTGGTGGCGGTGTTCGGGTGCCTGCGCAGGAAAAGGCAGCCGACCCTTCGATCATCAGCATCAGCATCAGCATCAGCATCAGCATCAGCATCAGCATCAGCATCAGCATCAGCATCAGCATCAGCATCATCACCATCACCATCACCATCACCATCACCATCACCATCACCATCACCATCATCATCATCATCATCATCATCATCATCATCATCATCATCATCATCATCATCATCATCATCATCATCATCATCATCATCATCATCATCATCATCATCATCATCATCTCATCATCATCATCATCATCATCATCATCATCATCATCATCATCATCAGCATCAGCATCAGCATCAGCATCAGCATCATCATCAGCATCAGCATCAGCAGCAGCAGCAGCATCTTGTTCTGTGGTTGTGTTCGGGTGCCTGATCAGGAAAAGCAGCCGACCCATCGATCGATCGGTCATCCGGGCGGCCCATAGCAGCCCTCGATCGATCTTCGGGGCGCCACGCGCCACCGGGATGGATCAACTTAGAGTAGGGCCTCCGGAACCGCGCCCCGCCGTCCAGACGGCGAGGGCGTGGATATTGAGCACCGCATGACCCACCCCCGCGCCCAAAGCCAGGACCTCCACGCCCGACCCGGTGATCCAGGGGGGTCCTGACTGTGGGTGGGAGTGTTTCTTGGGGGCTCCTGGGGGCCAAAAAACTGCCCCCACCCCCAGCCAGGACCCCTCTGGATCACCAGGTCGGGAGGGGGGGTCCTGGCTGTGGGTGGGGGGGGCTCTACTGTCCTGAGATATGGACACATTAATCAACCAACTAAAGCAGGGGGTGGGCTGCACTGTCCTCAGATATAGATGCCAAGAGAAAGCATCAGCTTTCATGGACTCCTTTGGAAAACTAAGAGTCTGGACTGGACCCTGGGTGTTTCCCCTGAGTCCCCCTTCGCCGCATAACTTCCGTACATCTGGACCTGGACTCTCGTCCAAGAAAACGCCTGGAGTGCAGTCCCTTTCCGATCCGAGGTTTTACAGCTCCAAGCGTCGCTCGCGAGGATGAGCCTCGTTCGGTGGGCCGTACTTCCCAGACCCCCGACGTCATGATTTTTCATATCGTCGACCCCTGGAGGTCTCCACCCACTCCCCTGGACAGGTTTTTCATCCTGAGTCGTTTTTTGTTGACGGCCCCGAGAGCCGGTAAGGGCCCACAGAGGCCGAAAATAGTACAAACAAGACGCTGAAATCAGGAACAGTTTGGGTTCGGAAAGGGCTCGATGTTCCTTAGGTTCCTCCAGTGCTGTTCCTCTTGCCCTCCTGGGGCATGGAGGCGCTTACAGGGCCAGGAAGTGGCTTCGTTCCTTATTTAGCGTTCCGTCTTTCAGCGGCCCGACTGTATTACACCTGAGAAAACCCAATCAGTGGATGATTTGGAAATTGATACTATGGTCTTTAGATCGATAATGAGATCGATAGTGGAATCGACAGTGAGGACGATTGTAATGTCGGTCGTGAGACCGAGAGTGGAATCGATTCAATGAGATCGATCGTGAGATCGATCGCGAGATCGCTCATGCGATCTCTAGTGAGATCGCTTGTGAGATGGATAGTGAGATCGATTGTGAGATCGATGGTGAGATCGATAGAGAAGTGGGTAATGAGATCGATGGTGAGACCGATCGATCAGAAGATCGACCAGGAACCCAGGAACCCGGGAACCCGGGAACCTCTCCGCCCTCCGAAATCGGCCCAGAATTCGGAGACGGGCGCACCCGGGAACCCGGAGCCCGGGAACCCGGGAGCCCGGCGTGCGACCAACCTCGGCGGGACGCTGTCGCCAAGTCGTTCGCACCGCCGCGAGGACCCCCTTTCAGTGCAAGCACCGCTTGGGGAACGCAAGGGCCTCGCGCCGTGGGCCGGCCACGACGCGAGGGGGGCCTGGTAGGGGACCGAGTGCGAACCCTGCCCCTGCCCTCCCCGATTTCTGAGGGGGGAGGGTGGGGTTCTCACTTCGCTCAGGAGCTCCCGAACGACGTGAACCCCACCCTCCCCCTCCGAACTCGGGGGGGGGGTAGGGGTAGGGGCAGGGTTCGCAGGTGGCTCCCTCTCCGGGGTCGGCGGGCCGCCCCCCCTCCGAGGCCGGGTCGCAGGCGCCGTCGCTGGTGGACGCCCACTGGCTGGGCGGCAGCCCCGGGGAAGGGCCCTACGGGTGGGCGGGCCGCTCGGCGCGGGGCGGCTTCCTGGGGCTGCGCAACCCGCTGCCGAGGCGCCGCGGGGGCCCCCCGGGGGCTCCCGTCCTGGAGCTCGCGGGGGGGGGGGGGGGGCGAGGTTCGGCCGCTCGCAGGAGGGGGGGCAGCGGTCGTTTCGGGACGACCGACAGGGGTACGGAGAGAAGGGGTGCAGAGACCGAAAGAATGGGGTACAGTTCTGGTTCATTCGGAACGGGATTCGCTGTCGGCGTCGCCGCGGAGTGTGTTTTCCTTGAAGACAGGAGGCCGCCTGCCAAACAGCGGCCGCTGTTGGTTCGGGACGACACTTGCTGTTGGGCATTGTGCCCACTGTTTCCATGCCCACTTCGGGCGTCCAAATCGTTGCAAGCAGGTACTTGGAGGGATGCCAGGTTCCAATCTGCTTGAGCCGCCTTCCTACTGCAAGAGTCGAGTGGGTTTCCCTCTTCCCTCCTCCTTAGGGGGCGGGCGGAACCCAACCTGCCTCCAACGCCTTCCTACTTCATGTTTCTACCTACTTCTTTCGACCGATGGGTAATCGGGTTGGGAGGATGGGGTTGGGAGAGATGGGGATATCGTTACCCGTAGGCGGTCGAAGGTATCGTGTATTGCATCCGAGTGCTGCTGCTCCTACTCTTCATTCTTCCAGCCCTTCCCCCCCCCCACGCGATAAGTGTTCTCCTCGTCTTAGAGGGATCGGCCTTGTGTACAGAAGTAGGGCTGCTGCCTTCTAAGAAGTGGCCTCCTTCGGAGGAGCCTTCCCTTTACCCCTACTCCCTTTTGCCCGCCGCCAAGCCTTGGAGCTGGCTGGGGGGCTGAGGTGGCCCAGCACTGGTCTTAGAGGCCTGGAGTTTTAGCTGTGGCGAAGCATCCTGACCTGCCTATAGAGGCCCACCAGAGGAGGATCTAAGGACCTTTTTTTTCATGTATAGTTTGCACCAACGGTTCTCCGAGCATTTCTGGCTGAGGCCGTCTTGTTTTAACACATCGGTTATATATTGGAAGAACATGGCTTTTTCTTGGGACATTCTTGTCTTCTAAACTGCGGAACGGTTGCCACTTTCGAGGGCTGCTGGGGGGTCCAGCGGAGTGTCGTCTCACGCGGATTCAAGTGAGACTTCGCTATCCTGTGGGGGGCTGGGAGCTGCAGCCACTCCCGAGGGCTGTTGGGGGTCCAACTGGGAAGCGTCTTTTAGATATTCGAGTTCGACCTAGCCACCCATGGGGGGCTGCGAACAGCAAATTTGTCGCCACTTTCGAGGGCTGCTGGGAGGTCCAGCAGAGTGACGTCTTCCGAAGGCCCAAATTTGACCTCGCCATCCCTGGGGGCTGCGAAGTGCGAAACTGTCGCCACTTTCGAGGGCTGCTGGGGGGTCCAGCGGAGTGTCGTCTCACGCGGATTCAAGTGAGACTTCGCTATCCTGTGGGGGGCTGGGAGCTGCAGCCACTCCCGAGGGCTGTTGGGGGTCCAACTGGGAAGCGTCTTTTAGATATTCGAGTTCGACCTAGCCACCCATGGGGGGCTGCGAACAGCAAATTTGTCGCCACTTTCGAGGGCTGCTGGGAGGTCCAGCAGAGTGACGTCTTCCGAAGGCCCAAATTTGACCTCGCCATCCCTGGGGGCTGCGAAGTGCGAAACTGTCGCCACTTTCGAGGGCTGCTGGGGGGTCCAGCGGAGTGTCGTCTCACGCGGATTCAAATGAAACCTCGCCATCCCTGGGTGCTGCGAACAGCGGATTTGTCGCCTTTTTCGAGGGCTGCTGGGGTGTCCAGCGGAGTGACGTCTCAGGCGGATTCAAATTCGTCCTCGCCATCCTTGGGGGGTTGCGAACTAAGAAGCAGTCCGCTTTTTCGAGGGCCGCCGGGAGGTCAAGCGGAGTGACGTCTTCCGATGACCCAATTTAGCCTCGCCATCCCTGGACAGCTGCGGACTGCGAAACAGTCGCCACTTTCGAGGGCTGCTGGGGAGTCCAGCGGAGTGATGTCTTCCGAAGGCCCACATTTGGCCTCGCCATCCCTGGGGGGCTGCGAACTGAGAAACTGTTGCCACTTTCGAGGCCTGCTGGGTTGTCCAGCGGAGTGACGTCTAACGCGGATTCAAAGTAGACCTCGCCATCCTTGGGGGCTGCGAACTGCGAAGCAGTCCGCTTTTTCGAGGGCCGCCGGGAGGTCCAGCGGAGTGACGTCTTCCGATGACCCAATTTAGCCTCGCCATCCCTGGAGGGCTGCGAACTGCGAAACAGTCGCCAATTTCGAGGGCTGCTGGGGGGTCCAGCGGAGTGATGTCTCACGCGGATTCACATTAGACATCGCCATCCCTGGGGGGCTGCGAATTTCGAAGCGGTCGCCACTTTGGAGAGCTGCCGGGGGCTCCAATGGAGTGTCGTCTCACGCGGATTCAAATGAGACCTCGCCATCCCTGGGGGCTGCGAACAGCGGATTTGTCGCCTTTTTCGAGGGCTGCTGGGGGGTCCAGCGGAGTGACGTCTCAGGCGGATTCAAATTCGTCCTCGCCATGCTTGGGGGGCTGCGGACAACGAGTTCTTGGCCACGTTCGAGGGTTGCAGAGTGACGTCTTACGCGGATTCAAGTGCGACCTCGCCATCGCGGGCCGCCGGGAGGTCCAGCGGAGTGTGTCGTCTTACGCGGCTTCAAATTAATACTCGCCATTCTGGGGGGCTGCGAGCTGCGAAACTGTCGCCACTTTCGAGGGGCCGTCCGCACTGGCCTGACGCCGAGGTCGTGACGCCCACCGCCTGCCAGGGCTGGGCCATGCACCACCGAGTCACCGACGGACCTGGACGCCCTCTGGCTGCATCTCTACGCGGTGCTCTCTAGGGCGATGTGGTGGACAAAGTGTTGATGATACGCGATTCTGGCCTTGAGTTCCTTCCCCGCGGGTCGCGCGCAGACCTGGCGGCGCGCCTGCGGGCATGGATCCCCCGCACTGAGAGGTGCGGGGAGGAAGCGGAGAAGCTGGCGGGCGAGCTAGGCTTCGCTCGCCTCTTGCACTCGCTATGAACAGCTGCTTTGTGGAGCGTCAACTCGACATGGCTCGTGCAGTGCTGCTTGTGCAGTGTGCAACTGTGAAAAATAGCGTCGCCTGCCTTTGTCATCCCGCCTGTTTCGTCGTCGTCCTCGTCCCCCTTCCTTCGGTTGCTGCCGCACTGGCTTGTCGGCCCCTGTTCCGTCCGCATCCTTGCCTTCGTCCTTGCCCCGCATTTCTTCTTCGAGCCTGGGGCATCACTCCTCGTTCTTCTGTCGCTGTCTTGAGTCGTGCGACGTGCGCGTGCTCCATGTAGCCTGCGCAACACATGGCGGCGCCTGCGCTGTTGTTGCCCATGCAAATTTGGCCCTACTCGTCTTGTCACTTGATGCAGCTGGGTTGGGTGTGTCGCTGGGTCATGTGTGTTGAGACTCTTTTGTTCCAGGAACGTGTCGTGGAAGGCCTATAGAGGCCTACAGGAATGTCGGGTCGGGTCGGTCGGTCGGTCGAGGTTTTTTATTGACACCGATATTAGCGATGCGCCTCCGAGGGAACTTGATCAAGAACTTGGCGATGGTGCTAGGAGTCGGGTGTCCTGAGTGACCGAATATCTGACCGCCGACGCCGACGTGTGTGATCAGTTCCCCCCTGTGGTGGAGGCCGTTTTCTGTGCTGGTGCTGGTGCCGTGCCCCCGAGCCTCCAGTGATCCCGGCCCGCAGAAGAGCGGGGACAAGGGGGGCCCCGTCGTCGCCGCGGCCGGATGTGGCCCGGGAAGCTTGTCCAGTTCGACCCCGCGCAGGGCCCGGGGACAGATTCTGAGCGGGGTTGCCTGCCCCCCCCCCCCCCCCCTACCGATTTTCCTGGGGTCCATTCAGCGCAGACCTCCGCGATCGCTTCAGCCCCGGCTCGTTGTCATCGTTTTTGTTTTCGTCGTCGTCGTCGTCGTTGTGGTCTTGGTCTTCGTGGTCGTCGCCGACGTCGACGCCCGCGTCAACGTCAACGTCGACGTCTTTGTCGTCGGTCGGAGATCGAAAATCGAGCGTCAATGTGCGCGAGGATTTTTTTGTTAGGGGGGATCCGCTCTTTCTGGGCCTCCAGTGGCCTCCTGCTCCTCCTGCTGTTGTTGCTGCTGCTCCTCCTCCGTCCCTCATGCTTCTCCACCCTCTGGCAGCTCCTGGTGCCACTACCGACTATGCTGTTTTTCCTAATCCTCCTGCTCCTCTTGCTCCTCCTCCTCCTCCTCCTCCTCCTCCTCCTCCTCTTCCTCTTTCTCCTTCCTCCACCTTCTCCTCCTCCTCCTCCTCTCCATTTTCGTGGCCGTCGCCCCACTCGGTGAAGAAGAACCAACAGCTCCGATCCAAGATCTTCTTTCTTGGTGTAGGAAACAAGCATTGAACATTGACATACACATGCGAACTCGTAGGTCCGCGTGGATCCGAGAGATCCGTGCGAACCTCCGAGTTGTTATGTTTCTGTCGCCGTTTTTTCCCGTGATTCCTTGTGATCCTGGGCGTCGTGCTTGTTTCACAGAGGTCTGGACTTCTTCTCTGGGCCAAGTGCTCGACGCCGAGCAGTCTTTTGTGTGTCGGATCCCAGGGGCCCCAAATACAGTCAAGACGCTGACACAAAGACCGCTCTGGGCTCAGGAGGGGCTTGGGTTTTCGGGTCGTTCCTTGCGGTCACGTCGTGGAACCTGTCTGTGGCCTAGGCCCGCCGTGGCCAGAAAAGCCCGTTCGTTCCTCATGACGCGTTCCCTATGTTGGCACGAGGACTGTAGCCCAGACTCTTCCTTTCACGACGCGAGGCTCCCTGGGTTCGACTGCACGTGAGAGCGACCCTTCGCCAGAGTGACACTTGGTGCGGGCTCATTGGGGTCACCCGATCGCCGAGCGCGATGCAATACTGGCGTCTCGCGCGTTTGTGCTTGTTCCCCTGCGGCCCTCAAAAAGGCGCGCACCAATGGTCATCCTTACTCCAGATTCCATGATAAAGTGGGGGGGGGGGTGCACATTTTGGGGGGGGGTCTGATTTGAGCTGTCTTGGAGGATTTGGGGGGGTCTGGACAAATGGCCGCCCTTTCATGGATGGTCTGGGGGGGCCTAAAACTTCTCGTCTGGGAGGGTTGTGACCCCCTCCCTTTTATCACGAAATCTGGAGTACCCACCCTGTGATCCGGCGCTGCCACAAACTGCGACATCGCCAAAAAATCACCACCGGAGCCCCCGGCCCCCATCTTTCTGCGGCAATGTTCGAGCTGCACCGATCTGTGGGGGTCCTGGGGCCCGAGACTGGGCGAGCACGCCCGCTGTGAAAGAATTGCCACGCCAGGATCTCGGGGCAGGGCCACTCGTGTCGTCGATGGGTCCTCTCCTCAGAGCCGCTTCCCCCGGGCCTTTCTGCTCTCGGGGCGCGCCTTCGGGCAGGGAGAGCCTCGAGAAAGGCGGAGGGGCCGGCTGTGGGCCCCCGAGAGGCCCCGAGGAGGGAGGAGCGACCTCCCGCCGTTCTCTGC
>CAUYUJ010002671.1:20000-32500 GCA_963575745.1 Prorocentrum cordatum
TTTTTGTTTGTTGTTTGTTCGTCTTTGCTTCCGTATTAATGTCTGTACGTTTGTTTGTTTGTTTGTCTCTGTTGCTTTTCTCGTTGTAGATGGGTCAACGACTTCACAATATGTTTGACGTTTGCTTCTCAGAGGGTCTGGGAGGTTCTGGGACGCTCTCGGAGGTTCTGGGAGTCTTCCAGAGCTGCCTGGTCGTCATCGCCGTCGTCGTCATTTCATCGTTTCGTCGTCGTCGTCGTCGACGACGTCGGCGTCGGCGGATGATCGAGGACCGAGTTTCGAGGCTCGCGGGGACAGAGCTTTTGATGGTTTTCTATTTTTTCTATGCCTCCGGTGGCCTCAGTGGACCCCCAGAGGCTTCTTGGGACCTCTGGGCGCTGTTCGTCGTCGTCGTCGTCGTCGTCATCGTCGTCGTCATCGTCAGTGTCGTCCTCGAAGGGGCCGGGTTAGGTCACGGTTTGCGCCTGCGGTGGATCTGTGGGAGGGGCCCAGCAGTGTTTGGGCTGGGAGTGGCTTGGGACTACGACGATGACGACGATGACGACGACGACGGCGGCGGCGGCGGCGACGGCGACGAAGACGACGACGGCGGCGGCGGCGGCGGTGGCGACGACGACGACGACGACGGCGGCGAGCGACATCGTCCAGAGGCTTCTGGAGGTCTCTGTATGTTCACATAGGTTGTGTGTGCGCAGGCGATGCGAAGTACCCAGACATTGAGGCGTTTTGGTAACACAGGCGCTGCGGGTTGTGGGGCGCCCGGCTGCTGTGGTGTACGCCGGCACTGTGGTGTGCACATGCGCTGCGATGCGCACCTATGCTGCAACAGCATCGGTGGTGTACAGAGGCATAGTGGTTAATTCAATCACTGTGGTGTACGCAGTCGCTGTGGCTCACACATGCGCCGTGGTGCAAACAGATGCTGCTGCAGCATGTGTGGTGCACTTCTGTACACAGGCATTGTGGTGCACATCGGCTTCGTGGTATGCACAGGCTGTGTGGGCCCCCCAAGAAATGGTCAGACACATTATTAATCACAAGAACATGTCATCTTGAACTTGATACGTTCGCTTTCTACGATTTTGAGGATTTGGGCCTCGTCTGGATCCTCAAGGTGTAAACAGGCTTTGTGGTGTACGCAGGCACTGTGGTGCACAGTGTGCTGAAGCAGCAGCTCTGGTGCACATCGGCGAGGTGGTGTGCACAAGCGCTCTGGTGCACACAGGCGCTGTGGTGCACGCGGCTGCCGTGGCGTACACCGGCAATGTGGTGTACACATGCGCTGTAGTACAGACAGATGCTGTTGCTGCAGCAGCTATGGTGTACAACGGCTTTGTGGTGTGCACAGTCATTGCTGTGAACACAGGCGCATGGGAGTCCACAGGTAGTGTTGCATACACGCACTGGTGCTCACAGGCATTGTGATGTCAACAGGCATTGTTGTGCACACGGGCTCTGTAGTGTATACCTAGACGACCACCCTTAAAGGCTGATAAGGAGGTCTTGGGGGGGAGGGAGGAACTAACCTCAGGAAGGCATTAAGAACCCCCCCCCCCCCTTGCCCCCCTTTTCCGGTGGATTATAACGCCCCCGCACCCTGGAGCGTTATGGCCGCACCGGAAGACCTGGCTGAGGGGACTCGGGGCCTAGCTAAGGCCTGCCAAGCGCAGATTTGCTCATGCCAAGCAGTTTAGCAGGGCCAAGCAGGGCTCCTGCTCTCTCAGCTTTTCGCAGGTCATCAGTTTGTCTTAGCTTTTCTTTGGTTTCCCTTCGCGTCCCCTCTGGGGATTATTGATATGGGACGGTGCTAAGATAACGCTGTCGGTGCGGGGCGGGGGGGATACCCTGGGATGGACTCCCCCCTAGGAAGGCCGACGAAAGCCTATTTCTCTAAGGGGGGTGTAAAAGGAATCGCAAAGGAAAAGGAGGAGGGGAGGCGTGCTTATCAGGGTTTCGCAGGGCTGAGCAAGGCTTAGCAAGGCTTAGCTGGGCGTAGCAGGGCTTAGCAGTGCTTGGCAGAGTTTAGCAACGCTTTGCAAGACGTGCCAGGGATAAAGGTGCACAGAGATCTGGGCTAGATCCTTGACATTCGTCACGACACCCTCTCTTGGCGTTAGTGGGGCGGCCGCCGATGGTGGATTTTGTTTTCTGTGTGCGGCGGGTGCTAAGTGTATCGTTCGGCTAAAACTGCCCGCCTGGAATATTGAGAAAACCGGGTGCTAAGAATAACCCAGGGGGGTTTCTTAATGCTTTCCTGAGGTTAACGTCTCACTCAGTCGATCTAATTACCGATCTCACTATCGATGTTACCATCGATCGTACTATCGATTGCGAAGGCGTTGCGGCCGGTGCCGCCGACCCTGAAGACGAAGAAGAGGAATAATAATATGTCGAGAGGGGGGAGGGCGGCGCGGTACGGGGTCGCGCGAGGGCAAGACGAGTTCTGGCGGCCTCATTCATGGGGGGGAAAGGGTCGATATTGGGGTTCGGGCTCCTCGTCTTGGGCCCCTCTTGGGGCCCTCTTGGGCCGTCTTGGGAGCCTATTGGGCCGTCTTGGCGCCATTTGGGGCTGTCTTGGGCGCCTCTTGGGAGACTCTTGAGCTGTCTTGGCGCTTTCTTGGGGGTCCTCTCGGGCTGTTTGTGACGCCGTGAAGGCCGAAACGTCGCATATGTTAAAAATGTAAGTTCCTCATGGAAAAGTAATGAGTGTGGCCTCTTGGGCCCTTCTTGGGGGTGCTCTTGGAGGGGGCCTGGGACGTCTTGGAGGCTTCTGGACGGTCTTGGGGCTATCCTGGGCGTCTTCGGCCGATCTTTGGGCGACTCGGGGCACTCTTGGGCCGTCTCGGGGGCCATCTTGGGCATCCGGACCTCATTTGGAGTGTTTTCGAGGTTTCGAGGCGGCCCGAGGAAAAACGAATCTGCCCCCCCCCCCCCTTCCCCCCCTTCCCCCCCCCCCCCCCCGGGACCCCCCCGGGACCCTCCCCGGGACCCCCCCCCTGGGGAAGGGATCAAAGGGAAGGGGCTTCCCTTCGAATCTACAACGGCATGACGGCAGGAGGGTACGGCCCAAAAAGAAAAAAGGGGGAAGGAAGAAGGGGGAGCGGCGAGAAATGATGCCGTTCATTTCATGTCGAATCTACAACGATGACGATCCGAACAACGAAAACACAACGATGTCAATCCGAACCACGAAGACGATTCGGACGTGGAAGCCCCTCGCACACGCCGACAGGGTCGGCGGATTCCACTATCAATCTTATTATCGATTTCACCATCAATGTCACTATCGATCTTACTATCGATTTCACTATCGCTCTCACTAGTGATCTCTGATCTCATTATCATTCGTACTATCTGTCTCACTACCGATCTCACTATCAATCTCACGATCGATCTCACTCGATCGATATCATTCTCGATCTCATTGGCTATCTCACAATCGATCTCACCATTCATTTCAATATCGATCTCACGATCCCTCTCAGTATCGACCTATCGATCTCACTATCGCTCTCACTATCGATCTCGTCATCGATCTCACGATCGGTTTCACTATCGATTTCAGGATCGATATCTCTATCGATATCTCCCTCGGTTTCATTATTGATATCACCACTCGATCTCACTACGGGACACCGGCGGGGCACCGGCGGGACACCGACGGGACACCGACGAGACACCGACGGGACACCGACGGGATACCGACGGACACAGACGGGACGGTGACACCGACGGGGCACCGACGGGACACAGGCGGAACACACGCGGGAAACCCCCCGCCACCGTCGGACAACCCAGGGGGGGCGGTCTTTTGGGCCGGCGGCGCCCTAGCCAGAGGAGGGTTCATCCTTCTCGCCCGCCCACGCAGCTTCCCCTCGCCCGCACGCCGACACGAACACGAAGACGAAACCGATTTCCTGGTGGGGAGCTCTCCGTTTCACTGCGATCTCACCCGCTCACTTCCGACAGTCGTTGGGGTGTATTCCAGCACTGTGTTGTGCAGAGGCAGTGTGGTGTGCAGAGACACTGGTGTACACAGGCATTGTTGTTCACACTGGCCTTCTTGTGCACACAGGCGCTGTGGTGTTCACAGGCGCTGTGGTGCACGCAGGCATCGTCGTGTACCCTCCGCGGGCATACTCTGTCGCGCACGGGCGCTGTGGCTACTCCCGGCAAGCTCATACGCAGTGCCTGGCTACCCCTGGCAACTGCAAACGCAGATGCAAGTCCTGTCCTGAGCCATTTCTTTAAATTCCCAGACGGCGCCGACGCGACTCGTGACGTTACTGGTGGGGGGGAGGGGACCGGGCCGGTAACGACCGCTACCTCGGATGATGTACAAACAGCAGGCTCACGTCGTGTCGACGCGGCGGGGAACCCCAGCGCGAGCGTTTAAGGCTGAACGCCGCCAGTGGCCCTGAATTGGCCGACATCGAGCGGTCTGCGCAGTCGGAAGGCCGCGAGCGTTCCAGGTTTAGTGATCCCTGCAGCGTCGGAAGCCAGCGCCGAGGCCGCCACTCCACAAGTCTGGCGTGCGAGTTTCAGCAGGGGCGGCTGGGGACGAGGGGGCAGAACTCTTGGAAGGGCACGTCCACGCTGCTGGTTCCGAGGTCTCCGACGGAGTGCTTGTTCCCAACGTGGGCTTTCACAGGGCTAGACTCCTTCCCCAGGGCCGGTTTCATCGACCATCAATCGGCGTCACCCCAACATTCACCCCAACATACTTATACTATAAGTGCGTCGCCCCCCCGGGGGCGAAACGCGCACCGAGAAATCTTACAGTATATGCGCCGTGGTGGGCGTTTTCTGGCCACACCGCTCGGGAAACGATATACTACAAGATGGGTACACTATATGTGCGGGTCGGACGCGCGCCTCCAAATAGGACGCATTGTATTAGTATTATGTCCGGCGTGTCCCCCTACAGGGGGATTTTCGACGAAAGATAAAACATACCCCCAAAATAGTCAAAGCATAATCCAAAAATAGTCTGGGGATTATTTTTTGAGCATTGTTTGACCATTTTGGCGTATTTTGTGACTATCTTTAATTTCTCGTCGAAAATCCCCCTGTTGGGGGACACGCCCGACTTAATGTTAGTATTAAGTCGGGCCTGTCCTCCTACAGGGGGATTTTGGAAGGAACAGAAATAATCAAAAAATACCCCAATACGGTCAACAAATATTCAAAAATGGTCCACAGGCTATTTTTTGACTATTTTTGAATTTTCCTCCTGTAGAGGGACAGGCCCGACTTAGTATTAGCATGTCCCCGTGCGTCCCAATCAATCGTTTTGGGATGGTCCCGGGGGCCCGGCGCGGGCCCCCGGAGGCCGAACATCGTCGGAGGGCTCGCGCCGTTGCTCCACCACGAGCTCGCCCCGAGCCGCCGGCACCAGGTCGCTTTTCCCCCACGGTGGTCCTGGCCGGCCTCGACAGTTCCTCGCGTAGTCTTAAGTCGGGCCTGTCCCTCTACGGGAGGAGTATTCAAAAATAGGCAAAAAATTGCCAGGGGACCACTTTTTTGTATTTTTGACTATTTGGAGGTATTTTTTGACAATTTTTCATTTTTCTTCCAAAATCCCCCTGTAGGAGGACAGGCCCGATTTGAGCGTAGTCCGGGGCGGTCTCCACACCCCAGCCACGGTCCAGGCCCCCCAGATGGGGTCGGATTAGGTGGGGTTAAGAGGGTCGCGTCGCATCGCCGATGCGTCGGCGATGCGGCTCGACGTCGAGCCCGATGTTCTCCATGCCGACGCCGCCGATGCATCCCCAATGCATCGCCGACGTCCCCGATGCATCCCTCGTGTGTCGCCGATGCACCGGCGATGCGGCGCGATCTTCCGACCCCGTCTACTCGGACCCCATCTGAGAGGCCCCTACAGGGGGCGCGGAGCGCTCGATAGTCGCCGCCAGAGGCGGCGCCAGAGCGTCGAGACCGCCCCGCACGAATCGGGGGTCCTGTGGAGGCCACCTGCGGGGCGGGTTCGTGCGCAGCCGGGAGCCTCACACCATCCACGCCGATGGTCTTGTGTGGCGCGTCCCCTGGGATCCGACGCTGCGGCAAGACTTGCACTGTGGCGAAGGCGAAGAGGCACCACCGGAGCGGTGGGCCCCAGCTCGCTCTTCGCCACTCGTGGGAGCCGGATCGGCCGAAGCCGGGCGCAGACTGTCGCCCGTGGTGCAAAGCCACGGCGGCGCCCGGGCCCGAGGGCCCCCGAGAGCCGCCCGCAGGCGGGCGCGCAGGGGTGCGTCTGGACGCGGTACGACGGCACGGCCTCGCAGGGCGCCGCGGTGGGCGCGGGCGAGGCCCTGGACGCGCAGCGGGCCCAGAGGGAGTGCGCGGAGCTGGGCGCCGCGTGCGGCGCGGTGACCTGCGCGGGGCGGCGGTGCACCGCGCGGGCCGCTTCGGCGCTGCGGAAGTCGCCCTCGGAGGCCTCCGCAGTCCGAAGGGCGGCAGACAGTCGGGAGCCTCGAGACGCGGGTCGACGCAAGCGGGGGTCAGCCAGAGCGCCCGATCTTGCGGGATCCTGCATGGCCAGGGTCGCATCGACCCGGGTTTGGGTGCAGGATCCTGCAGGGTCTTGCAGGGTCCTTCGCGTTGACCCGGGTTTGGGTGCAGGATTCTGCAGGATTTTGCAGGATTCTGCAAGGCCTGACTGAGCCGTGTCTGGATTGATTTGGGTCAGTGTGTCCCCGACATAAACATACAGTGGGGGCGCGCATTAAGAAACCATGCGCTTTTCATCCGGGAATCCTGGGTTTCTTCGCTCCTCGAGCTGCGCGGCGACTTCCGCGGCCGTTGAAGATGCTACTGCGTTTAGGGTGCTCCGGGTTTCTCCTCAGGTGCACCTCGCGCGCGGGTTTTCAGGGTTGTGTTTCTTGCGAGGGTTTCTTGCAGCCCGCGCTTGCACCGTACAGTCGAGCATCTGATTAAGAAACCTCCTGTCGAAAAACAGGGCCAGCGTTTCTTAACCAACAGGTAGGACAGTTGGCCCAGTGTCTTGAGCTCGTTCGCCCTTGCGGCGTGGACCACAGAACTGGGCCCACGCTTATTTCAAGACACCTCGGGGAAGCTGGCCCAGGCTTCTTTACCGATGTATTGCCTGGATCGTATGATCGGCCGTGAACTGTCGGAGGTCCGCGCGGATTTCTCGGATCTGCGCTGGACCGCCCTGTCACAGACAAAAGAGGCACTGGCATACGGTAGGTTTGTGTCGTGTCGACGCGGCGGCGACTCCGCGGGCCTTCCAGATTGAACGCCGCGAGTGGCCCAGAGTCGGCTAATATGGAACGACCTGGCGATCGAAATTCCGCCGATCGCTCAGGATTGAACGATCCACGCGTCGTCAGAAACCAACGCCACGGTCGTCACGACACGAACCTTCTGTACTCCGTCGGTCCTTCGGTGGCAGGAGGAGGAGGAAGAGGAGGAGGAGGAGGAGGAAGAGGAGGGGGAGGAGGAGGAAGAGGAGGAGTGGGGAGGCGGAGGAGGAGGAGGAGGAGGAGGAGGAGGAGGAGGAGGAGGAGGAGAAGGAGAGAGGAGGAGGAAGAGGAGGAGGAGGAAGAGGAGGAAGAGGAGGAGGAGGAGGAGGAGGAGGAGGAGGAGGGGGAGGAGGAGGAGGAGGAGGAGGAGGAGGCCGACAGAAACCAACGCCAGGGTCGCCACGACACGGACCTGCCGGAAACACCCTCGGCGGTTGCCCTGTGCGACGCCTCGGCGCTGCCCTCCTGGCAGCCGGGGGAGGCAGCTCCTCGGGCTGGCCCTCGGCGGCCCTCTCGGCGGCCTTGGGCGCGCGCCTTTGCGCCTCCCCGCCAGTCGCCGGTCGCCGCCGCCACCGTCGGCGATCGAAGAAGCACTAAGAAGAACATATCCGAGGCTCGAGATCCGAGATTGAAAGTCGGGACTGATATTCGAGAGTCGAAGACGAAAGAAGGAGCATGCGTGAACATCAACGTTTGGAGGTCAGCTCGGGGTTCTTGGATCTGCGCTGGACCGCCCCGGCGGCGCGTCTGCGAAGCTCAGAACAGGAAATCTATGATCCCGGGCCAATGCTTCACAGCCCCCCCACCACCAGATGGGAGGGGTACGTTCACAGGCACCCCCGCCAGATGGTATGGGGGGGGGGACGACGACGACGACGACGACGACGACGACGACGACGACGACGACGACGACAACGGCGACGACGACGACGACGACGACGACGGCGGCACTGCTGCCGTCGACGACGACGACGAAGACGCCGACTACGGCGGCGACGACGACGACGACGCCGACGCACACGCCGACGCCGACGCCGACGCCGACGGAAGACGGAGGAAGATGATGATGATGATGATGATGACGACGACGACGACGACGACGACGACGACGACGACGACGACGACGACGACGACGACGACGACGACGACGACGACGACGACGACGACGACGACGACGACGACGACGACGACGACGACTACGCCGACGCCGACGCCGACGCCGACTAAAGACTAAAGACGGAATCGATGACGCCGACGCCGACGCCGACTAAAGACGCCGACGACGACGACGACGGACCAACCCACACCCACAAGGGGCAAGGGGGGGGTCACGGGCACTCACCACCACGCCTCGCCCACAGGGCCACGACCAGAGAGGGGGGCATCTGCGAGGCCGTGCGATCTTGGTCTCGGAAGGCTCTTGGCGAAAGCAGCGGAACGTCCACCCTCCACCACGCCACGCCCACAGGCCCACGACCACAGGGGGGGGGGGGAGCGATCCCATTCGCAAGGCCTTCGCGAGGCTCACGGGCGTACCCATCCAGCGGGGGGGGGCTGATCCCATTAGCTTTGGGGTAGGGTGGGGGCAGCCCTGGATCATGTGTACTTACATGTTCGGAGGTCCGCGCGGACTTCTTGGATCTGCGCTGGACCGCCCTGGCGGCATCTTTTGGGATCGCACAGTTAAGAGCTTCCTACATGTAAACACAAGCTTTCGAAGGTCCGCGTGGGCTTCTTGCATCGGCGCTGGACCGCCCTGGCGGCATCTTTTAGGATCGCACAACGAAGAGGTTCCTACATGTAAACACGAGCTTTCGAAAGGTCCGCGCGGGCTTCCTGCATCGGCGCAGGACCGCCCTGGCGGCACGTGTTGGAATCGCACAACAATTTCACTACGTGTGAGAACAAACTGTCGGAGGTCCGCGCGGGCCTCTCGGATCTGCGCCGGACCGCCCTGGCGGCATGTCTCCGCGTCGTGCAGAAGAGCATGTCTTCGAGTCGCACCGGAGTTAAGAAGTCCATCGAAGCTGGGTCTCAATTTCTTAACAGAAGATTTCTTAACACAAGTTTTGAGTGTAAACACAGACTTTCGGAGGTCCGCGCGGACTTCTTGGATCAGCGCTGGGCCCCCCGGTCGGCGCCTCTGGGGCCACCCCTGGCGCGCGCTCCGCGCGCCAGGGAGGGGGGCTCGGCGCCGATCCAGGGAATCCGCGCAGACCTCCGAGAGTTTCTGTTCATGCTGTTTTGTCTTCCTCCTGTTTCCCGCCCCCTCCCCTTCCTCTCAAACATCCTCCTCCCTCTCCTCTTCCTCCTCCTCCCCACTCCTCCTCCTCCTTCTCCTCCTCCTCCTCATTCTCATCCTCATCCTCATCCTCATCCTCATCCTCATCCTCCGACCTCGTCGACGTGAGCGCTGCAGGAGCGGTGTCTCTCAGGGAGGCCTACTCGTTCACGTGCTGGTCGAACAATGCTCAATTAGACGCCGCTGAGCACGGGCTCCGTGCGCTACGCGGCGCTGCTGCGGCAGACTGTGGTGCTCGCAAGGGTCTTTTCGGTCAGATCCGTGCTGCGGAGCGTCGTGCTCGCTTGTGGGTTCCTATTGGGAGGAGGCTTGCTGTTCGCTACGACGACCAGGTTGTCGCTGATCCTGATGCTCGGGACCGCGTGCTGCATGATTTTTGGCGGCCTGTTTTCTCCGGTCGGCAGGCCGATCTTGCAGCTGGTGCTGATTATGCCCGCTGTCTCCTCACCCCGGGTTGATTTCTCGGACATCCCAGGCTTCTCGAAGGGCACCATGCGCAAGACTCTGCTCCGCGTCTGCACGTCTGCCCCGGGGCCAGGTGTGATTATATACGATACGTGGAGGTCGAGCCCTGCCGGGGTTGATACGCTGTGGCGTGCCCTACAAGATCTACTTGCTGGCGGCCAGTTACTCGATTCCTCGAACGACACGTGGCAGGTCGTGTTGCCAAAGGGCAGTGCCGATGATGATTGTCCTTCTGGGGAGGTGGTCAGAGCACCTGGGGGCTGTCGGATCTTGGGCCTGCGCAACACCGACTGGAATCTCCTGACTGCTACCGTTAACCATTCCTTGGCCAAGACATGCGTCCCTACCAACCAAAGGGGTTTATACCGGTTCGCAACTTCTTACTCACTGTGGTCGAGGTGGACGTAGTTAATCGCGGTCCGAGGCCCCTCTTGACATTCCATGCTTGCTCTCGCTGGATGTTGCTCAAGCCTTTCCTTCGTTGCACCAAGGTTGGATGAAGCTTTGTGTCTGGAGACGCCTCGGCTGCCCGCGGGCCATCGTGAATTTCATCACCACTTTGCACATGCCCTCCGGGGTTGCCGCTACGCTGATGGGCTTACGAGTAGCATCTTCCAGAGAGTCTGGCATCATAAAGGCTTGTGCGCTCTCTGGCACGCTGCTCGCCCTGTCCACAGCCGCTCTCGCGGAGGACTTGATCTGCTGCATCGACGCTGCCTGCCGACGTGGGATCACTCGTCTCTGTGACGCTGACAGTCACTAGGGAAACAGACAGTGACATAAACATAACAAACTCGGAGGTCCGCGCGGATTTCTCGGATCGGCACTGGACCCCCCTTCTTGGCGCGCGGAGCGCGCCAGGGGCGGCGCCGGAGGCGCCGCTGGGGGGCCCCAGCGCCGATCCGAGAAATCCGCGCGGACCTCCGAGTTTTCATGTTTATGTCACTGTTTTGTTCCCCGATTGACGGTGCGGTCACTGGCGTTGTGCAGCTTGCCCACGGCGAGCGCGCCATTTGCGTGGAGCGCGCACGGTCGCCGCGAGCGACCTCGAGCTGAGCACATGCGTTCTCATGCCCCGGTGCACGCCGCTGCCTCCGAGCAGGTGCGTGCGGCGACCCAGCGGCTCTCTGAGAGGAGTTCGTCCCTGGCCTCCTCGACTTCCAGACTGTCGACATGCTGGTTCGGCTTGAAAGTCGAGCCTGTCCGTCTACAAGGGAAGTACAGTCGGGGCCCTGAAGAAGGAACCCTTTTGGTTGGGGAGGGGCTCCGCGTTCCTTAAGTGTTTCGCAGCTTGCCTCAGGTTGTCCTTATGTCTTCGATAGGAATTCTAAGTTCAATTTATGGAAAAATGGGGCCTCGTTCCTTATCTAGGGTTCCTTGGGTCAACGCCCCGACTGTATCCAAAAAGAGGCAGGAGGACATGCCCGACCTAAGCTTAGGCCCTGCCGTGACGTTGTGGTGCCAGTGGGAGGGGCCGCTTGACGAGGTTGGCCATCGGGTGCGGGAGGCTGGTGCTACAGGGGCTCCGGCTCTGTCGCTTGCCCTTGGCGTGTGCTCTTCGAAGGCTGTGTCGGTGCTGTCTTGCCTCGCTCAGGTGCTTCCGCTGCCTCGCGGCACTCTTGGCTTGGAAGTTGGAAGCTTGGCTCATTTGTTCAGGATTCCTCTTGGTGTGTTTCGGCCTCAGCCATTGGCCTCAGATGAGTCCCTGGGGTGGCCCTCGAGCTCCGTCGTGGCTTACCTCGTGCGCTGCTGCGCTGGTGCGGACTTCGCGGGTCACGCTTGCTGATTTTCATGCGATTCTTGCTGATTGGAAAGCGACTCTGCGTGATCAGCACAACTATATCTATATACCTTTCTGGATTGTCGGTTCCGGGACGCTCTCGCCGCAGCTCTGACAGTGCACCTCTTTGGCCGAGTTCCTGGACTGTGCCGCGAACGTCTCTGGACCGACTGTCGGCATACCCAGCTCCTCACGGTTGCGAGCGCGGCGGTCTCCAGCCGGGCTGCCGGAGCAGAAGGACGCCCCAGACGTGCCAGATTCCAACGTGCTGCGCGTGCTGCCATGGACGCCCTCCTGGCCAGTCCTGGTGGCCTCCGCGACCTGTTTCTTCCAGCGCCTTTCCAAGTGGTGGCCCACGCAACGGCAGGCCTTGACAAGATTGGACTTGGATGCTGTGCAAGCTGTCTGGTCTAAGTGCCCTGTATCGTGGTCGTGGCCAGCCATCTGGCCTCTTTCCTCCTGCTGCTGCACGTCTTACCACATTCTCCGCGTTGGCGGCCGTGAGCGATGCAGATGCGGGTGCGCAGGCCCTGACCGTCTTCAGCATTACTCATATTGCCGGCGCTTGAAGGCCGCAGTCGACGAGGCGCTCAACGGACGCGAGCCGCCTCGATTCTTTGTGAAATAGGGTCTGCGAGAGCCGTCGATGGGGGCGGTCCAATACATGATGATTTCGCACAACGCGTAC
>CAUYUJ010002671.1:42500-55000 GCA_963575745.1 Prorocentrum cordatum
AAACACACAACACAACACACAATACACACAGCACACAACACACAAAACACACTACACAACACACAACACACAACACACGACACACACACACCACACACACACACACGCACACACAATTACACACACGCACGATGCTGTTCTACACGAGCGGGGCTCATGGGGTCTCGCTCGCATGGGGCTCGACACGCATGGCGTCCACACGCACGCACGCCAGAGATCCCCCCCCCCACACACACACACACACACACACACACACACACACACACACACACACACACACACACACACACACACACACACACACACACACACAACACACACACACACACACACACACACACACACACACACACACACACACACACACACACACACACACACACACACACACACACACACACACACACACACACACACCACACACAACACACACACACACACACACCACACACACACACACACACACACACACACACACACACACACACACACACACACACACACACACACACACACACACCGCACACGCACACGCACACGCACACGCACACGCACACGCACACGCACACGCACACGCACACGCACACGCACACGCACACGCACAACGCACACACGCACGCACGCACGCACGCACGCACGCACGCACGCACGCACGCACGCACGCACGCACGCACGCACGCACGCACGCACGCACGCACGCACGCACGCACACGCACGCACGCACGCACGCACGCACGCACGCACGCACGCACGCACGCACGCACACACACACACACACACACACACACACACACACACACACACACACACACACGGGGTTCCGCACACATGGGGCTCCCACACGTGCGCCGGTAGCGGCGGCGGCGGCGAAGACGACGACCAGAACGGGGGGCAGGACACCTCCGCGCCATGCCCGGGCAGCGGGCCGCGCTCTGCGCGGCCGCCGTGCTCGCCTACTTCGCCCTGTCGCTCTGCGTGCCGGCCGGCGACGGCCAGGACGACTTCGACGAGGTCGGGGAGGGCAGGGACCTGGAGCCGGCCTGGGGTCTGAGGTGGCCAAGCAGCGATTCGGGTCCGCAGGAGGGGGGGGCGCAGTTCGAGGTTCTGGGTTCGGTCAGCTGTTTGGGCTATATATATATATATATCTCTCTCTCTCTCTCTCTCTCTCTCTCCCGGGGCCGTTTCCGGGCCATGGGACCGTCAGAAACGCATCTGGGGTGAGCAACTGCATCGGATGGTCCCCGGGAGGGGTCGGGGGAACGATCTTGAGCGGGCTTGCCCTCGTCCTCCCGCCGTCCTGACCACTTCTCTCAGGGCCCATCCAGCTCGGACCCTCTGGCCGCCTCCAGGAAGGGCTCTGTCGAGGAGCGAGGGGGGGGAATTGCAGGAAGATCGAGGACCGAAGTCGACGGGATCGATCCGACGATCAAGGATCGAAGGAGGAGGAGGAGGAGGAGGAGGAGGAGGAGTCGGAGGAGGAAGAGGATCGATGGCTTCGGTGAGGTTGAGGGGGAAGGGATCCTTCGAGGAACGAAGGGGGGGAATCGAAGGAAGGTCGAGGATCGAAGTCGAGGGGGGTCGGTCCGAGGATCGAGGATCGAAGGAGGGGGGTCGAGGACTTTGACGAGGTCGGATGGATCGACGAAGGAGGAGGATCGAGGATGTTGCGGGTGTCGTTGGACTCGTATTTCCCGATGGCTCCAGGAGGTTTCTGGAGGAGCTTTAGGGCCCTCTGTGGACTCCGGATCTGCGGAGGCCTCAGGGAGGAGGAGGAGGAGGAGGAGGAGGAGGAGGAGGAGGAGGAGGAGGAGGAGGAGGAGGAGGAGGAGGAGGAGAAGGGGACGAGGAGGAGGGAGGAGGAGGAGGAGGAGGAGGAGAGGAGGAGGAGGAGGGAGGGGAGGATGAGGAGGAGGAGGAGGAGGAGGAGGAGGAGGAGGAGGAAGAGAGGACAGTATGAGGTGGTCAGGGATGCGGGGGGGGGAGGGGAGGGGCGACGCGAACAAGCGTGAGCGAGCATCGTTGGTCAGCCCGCCGAGGTATCCCTGCTGCAGACCACCGTCGGGGTCGAGAAGCCTAGCGGGCTCAAGGCGCTCAGGGCTTTCGCGCCCCAGTCGTCGTCGTCGTCGTCGTCGTCGTCGTCGTCGTCGTCGTCGTCGTCGTCGTCGTCGTCGTCGTCGTCGCTGTCGCTGTCGCTGTCGCTGTCGCTGTTCGGCCCCGCCTCCCCGGGCCGCGCCCCCGTGCCCCGCCCTGGGGGGGCCCTGGCTCTGCTCCGCCCCTCGCCCGCAGGCCGGAGTGCTGCTGGAGGAGGCGCAGATGCTCGTGGCCCTGATCGTGCCCGCGGTCCTCGCAACTCGAGGAGGAGGAGGAGGAGGAGGAGGAGGAGGAGGAGGAGGAGGAGGAGGAGGAGGAGGAGGAGGAGGCGCAGGGAGGAGGAGGAGGAGGAGGAGAGAGGAGGAGGAGGAGGAGGAGGAGGGGAGAGGGGGAGGAAAGGAGTAGAGAAGGAGTGAGAAGGAGGAGGAGTGAGGAGGAGGTGGAGTGCGGAGGAGGTGGAGGAGGAGGAGGAGGAGGAGGAAGAGGAGAGGAGGAGGAGGAGGGGAGGAGGAGGAGGAGGAAGGAGGAGGAGGAGGAGGAGCAGGAGGGGCAGGAGGGAGGAGGGGTGGATCATGATGATGATGAGGAGGAGAAGGTGGAGACGTGGAGGAGGAGGAGGATGTGGAGGAGAGGGGAGTAGGATGAGGATGAGGAGTGAGGAGGAGGAGGAGGAGGAGGAAGATGATGAGGAGGAGGATTGAGGAGGAGGAGGATGTTTGGGAGAAGTGTGAGGGGCAGGGAGGAAGGAAACAGGAGGAAGAGAAACCAGTCTAACCATAAACTTTCGGAACTCCGCGCGGATTTCTTGGATCGGCGCTGGGTCCCCCTGGCGGCGCCTTTGGTGCCGCCCTGGGCGCGCTCCACGCGCCAGTGACAGGGGGTCCAGCGCGGATCCAAGAACATCTGCGCGGATCTCCGAAAGTTTCTTTCTGTTCATGCCGTTTTCTCTTCACGCTTCCCTCCTGTTTCCCTCCTCCTCCCCCTCATCCCAAACATCTTCCTTCTCCTCCTCCTGCTCCTCCTCCTCCTCCTCCTCCTTCTCCTTTTGCTCACTCTGTGAGCTGACATCCCCACTCTCCTCCACTTCTCTTCCCCCTCCTCCTCCCCCCCACCCCTGGGACCCGACAGCGCGAAACATTGAAACGTTGCAGCCAAACTCACGACAGGAGGCCTGGACCCCCCTCGTTGTGCGCCAGGGTCCAGAACCTGACGAAAACGCCCGTCTCGGAAAAATGAGACGCCTGGATCTCAGGGTCCTTCCCTCCTCCCCCTCGCGCCCGTGGTTCTCCTCCTCCTCCTCTCCTCCTCCTCCTCCTCCTCCTCCTCCTCCTCTCCGCCTCTTCTTTTTTTGTGTGAGCTGACATCCCCACTCTCCTTCTCCTCTACTTCTCCCTCCCCCCCCTCCCCCCCCGCGGCTAATACTTGAACTGATTCGGCATGCTCCACGAGTGCGAACATGGAGCCAATGGGGAAAGGAGGAGAAGGGCTCCAAGCGCCCTTACCTTGCCTTGCCTTACCTTACCTTGCCTCTACCTTACCTTGCCTTACCTCGTGCCCGCGGTTCTCACCATGTTCTCTTCTCTCCCCTCTCCTCCCCTTCTCTTCCATCCCCCCTGTAGGCGTGGTGCCTCGTTTTCGGAGCCCGTCGTCGTCATCATGCGCATCATCGGCGTCCTCCTCATCCGAATCCTATCCGGATGCTATTATACTCATCATCATAATCCGATGCTCTCCTATCCTATACTATCTTATTTTAGACCGGATACTATCACATCCTATCCGTTCATATCCTGATCATATTATGATATATCCTAAGCCGATCATGTCTTATCCCATCCCATCCGAACCCGGATCCTACCATATCGTATCCCGGCCGATCCTATCCCATTACATCATCTCACATCCTATTCTGTTCTAGTCAATCACATCCGATCCCATCCCATCCCATCCTATCCTATCCCATCCTATCCAATCCAATCCCATCCCATCCTATCCTATCTCATCCCATCCTACATGGGCGCTGCAACAGCTTGACCTGTTTCGTGCTTCCACCAGGACAAGTCTCAGACAGGAGCGCCATTGCGAATTCGAGCTGAAAAAGTGCCGACCTCTTTTTTCGAGGAAGTCCTGGGCGGGAGCGCCATTTCGAAATTGAACCCGACAGGCTCTGAATCCTGTTTCGGAGGACGTCCTGCACGGGAGCGCCATCTCGAGATCGAACCAGAAAGGCTTCGCAATCTAATGTGGAGGAAGTCTTGGGCGGGGGCGCCAGTTCGAAATCGAGCCCAGAAGTTTCGAAATCGTTCGTACTTGCTTTTTGAGGAAGTCTCCAGCGGAACCGTCGTTCCGAGATGGCCACACCGTCTGGAAATGAACATTTCAACTCTGTGACCAGAGATTTCGAACGTATGGGACTCGCTAGAGAATTCCTCCGAAACAGATCTCGACTGGATTTCGAAACTATCGGGCTCGAATTCGGAAGGGTGGTTCCGCCCGAAACTTGAGAAACACAATGCTTGAGCAGAACATCGCAGTGGGGCCCCGCGGCCTAACGGTCCCCTTTGACGTCTCCTCTCCCGTCGCGGACGCAACGCCGTTGACAACGTTGTGCGGGGCCCCGTCGCCTAGCGGGAGGCGCTGCATTTTGGCGGAGATTCCGCAGCGACGAAGTGTCCCATCCTATCTTATCATACTCGATCCTGTCCTATCCTATGCTATGCTATCATATCATGCATCCAATCCTACCTTATCCTATCCTATCCTACCCTATCCTGTCCTATCCTATCCTATCCTATGCTCTCCTATCATGTATCCAATCCTACCCTCTAGTATCCTATCCTCTCCTCGTCTCTCCTCTCCTCTCCTCTCCTCTCCTCTCCTCTCCTCTCCTCTCCTCTCCTGTCCCAACCTATCCCATCACATCCTATCTCTCGCGATCGGTCCCATTGTATCCCAAACCCCTCCCCTCGCGCCCGCGGTCCTCACCATGGAGCTCTTCTCGGGCAGGCAGCTCCCCGCGGCAGGCGCCGAGGATGAGGAGGAGGGAGGCGGATGAGGAGGAGGAGAGGGAGGATGAGGAGGAGGAGGAGGAGGAGGAGGAGGAGGAGGAGGAGGAGGAGCAGGAGGAGGAGGAGGATGAGGAGGAGGAGGTGGAGGAGAAGGAGGAGGAGGGGGCGGAGGAGGAGGAGGAGGAGGAGGAGGAGGAGGAGGAAGACGAGGAGGAGGCGGCAGGCAAGCTGCGCGGCGCGCTGGTGCCCGCCAAGGCCGCCTGTGCGGGCCTGCGGCGTGGCTGCGGGGCGGCCGCCGCGCGCGGCGTTTCGGCCGCCGCGTCTCCGCCGCCGCAGGCGGCCGCCCGCGGCAGCCATGCCGGGCTCGCTGCGAGGCTCGACGTCTGCGTGGTCAACGAGGATCGGCGAACCTCCTCCTCCCCCTCCAACCTCCCTCCTCCACCTCCCCCCCCTCCTCCTTCCACCCTCCTCCTCCTCCTCCCTCCTCCTCCTCCTCCTCCTCCTCCTCCTCCTCCTTCCCCCCTCCTCCTCCTCTTTCTCCCCACCTTCTCCTCCTCCTCCTCCTCCTCCTCCTCCTCCTCCTCCTCCTCCTCCTCCTCCCGACGCTCCGACAAAACAAAAACTGGAGCGGGCGGGTTTGGGCCGTTTTCGGTCCCCAGGGGCCCTCGCCGAGGCTCGGGAGCGTCAGGAAACGACTCGGGACGAGAAACAGGCCCTGGGGAGGTGGTCCCGACCTCTGGAGCCCACGCAGCGAAGAAATTGGAGCAGCCGGGTGTCTGGGAACAAGCTCAGAGGAGGAAGAGGCACGGGTACCGCTGCCACTCTCGGGTCTGGTCCTCACTCGTTTTTAGACTCCCTTGTGCGATCCTCGCTCGGGAAGGGTGTCGTTGGCCAAGCTGGTGTGCGGTCTAGAGGCCCGCCTGCGTAGCGGCCAAGTCAACAATAGGAGAAGGAGGAGGAGGAGGAGGAGGAGGAGGAGGAGGAGGAGGAGGAGGGGGAGGGGGAGGGGGAGGAGGAGGAGCAGGGGTCAGAGGAGGAGGAGCAGGAGGAATGGAGGAGGACGGAGGAGGATCGAAGGAAAAATAACTACATAAGCATACACTTTCAGAGGTCCGCGCGGATGTCTTGGATCGGCGCTGGGCCCCCAGCCCTGGCGGCGCCTCTGGCACCGCCCTTGGCGCGCTCCGCGCGCCAGGGAAGGAGGTCGAGAGCCGATCGACGAAACTTGCACGGAACTCCAACACTTTATGTGTATGATTTCTCTTGTTTCTCCAGAGGACATGCGCGCGGCGGAGGCGGCGCTGGGCGCGATGCGGGACGCGAAGGCTCGCCACGACGGAAAGAGTGGGGACGACGACTGGCAGCAGTTCCCGCCCATTCTGCGCAGGAATTGCTGTCGGCGTCGCCGCGAGTGGTATACCCGTCCGAGCCAGGACGTCGCCTGCCCACCAGCGGCCGCTCGCGGGTTTGGACATCCTTCGCAGTTGGGCATCGTGTCCATGATTTCCGTGGTCATTCTGGGCGTGCCACCAAACAGATCTTGAGGTTTTGTTCGCCGTTTCTTCGGCCCGGCCCCTCTTGGGGGCACTCTCCTTCCGGGCCCCTGGAGCTGCCAATTAAGCGGCTCAGGACCACGAGCTGGCCCCAAGAGGTAAGGCCCCGGGGTCCCGGACCTGTCTCTGAGCACTCGTCTAATACACCCGATGTCTTGATTTTGTTCGATACCCGGTTCCCTGAAGTCCTGACCCTCTCCCCAGGGCTGGTTTGTCGTCCCGAGTCCTGTTTGCACGGTCCTGGGGCCTTCCCCCTTGAGTTTTCCAGGACTCGAAGAAGGAATATCTGCATAAACATATAAACTTTTGGAGCTCCGAGCGGATTTCTGAGATCGGCTTTGGACCTCTTTCCCTGGCGCGGACCTTGCCGGGGGGGGGCCAGGGGGGGGGGGCATCGCCGTTTCGAGAAATCCCCGCGGAGCTCCTAGAGTTTTATGCTGATGCCGCTGCCTGTTCCCCATTGGCGTGTGCTCCTAATGCACAGAAGCCGCCCGGGCAACAATTGTCACGGGCAGCTCGGTGCTGTTTTTTACGCCCGCCCGCTATGCTTATGATGTTCCAACCTACTTTAGCCTTGATCACCAGAAAGAACTTCGAGCACCAAGAAAGTACCGAAAGAGCAGGGTTCTCACGTGCCGGGCCCTGGGAGGCGATACTCGGTCGACGCTGTTTCGATATTTTTCGGGGTGTTCGATTTTTTTTGTTCGGGGACGTGGTCCTGAAGCGCGATGAGAACAGCACAACGCTATGCGTGCTTTCCGTGGTGCTTCCTCTCTACGGCGCATTGCCGTTGTGCAGCCCGCTCCCTCGTCTCCCTCCAGTTGGGCGAGGCTCGTGGCCGGGCCCATCCTGTGCCCAGGGCCGGTGCACGTGCCCTCCTGGCCAGGGCAGGAGGGCGTACGCATCGATCCTGGGCTCGGGGTGGGCCCGGCCAGCATCGTCGGTGTACGCGCACAGTTCCTTGTCCTCCTCCTCCTTCTCCTCCTCCTCCTCCTCCTCCTCCTCCTCCTCCTCCTCACTCTCCTCCTCCTCCTCTCCTTCCTCCTCCTCCTCCTCCTCCTCCCTCCTCCTCCTCCTCCCTCCTCCTCCTCCTCTCCTCCTCCTCCTCCTCCTCTCCCCCCTCCTCCTCCTTTTCCTCTCCTCCTCCTCCCTCCTCCTCCTCTTCCTCCTCCTCCTCCTCCCCTCCCCCTTTCCTCCTCCTCCGCCTCCTCCTCCTCCTTTTCCCTCCTCCTCCCCCTCCCCTTTCTCCTCCTCCTCCTCCTTCCCCTCCTCCTCCTCCTCCTCCTCCTCCTCCTCCTCCTCCTCACCCTCCTCCTCCTCCTTTTCCTCCTCCTGTTCCTCCTCCTCCTTCTCACTCCTCCTCCTCACTCCTCACTCCTCCTCCTCCTTCTCCTCCTCCTCCTCCTCCTCCTCCTCCTCCTCCTCCTGCTCCTCCTCCTCCTCCTCTATCCAGAGAGCTCTCTTCCTGCAGCCTCGCGTTTTTCCAACACGCTGCACGGCCGGGCTCCCCTCGGTGCCGGCGAGGTGCTGCCCTCCGCCGCCGCCCTGGGCCGCTTCGTCCGCCTCTGCGCGCGGAGCGGCGACGCGGGGCGGGCGGAGGCGTGGCTGGAGCGCCTGCAGGCCGCCGGCCTGCGGCTGGGCGGGAGCTCCTACCACGAGATGCTGCTGGCCTGCGCCTCGGCAGGGGACCTCAGGATCCGCGTGCGCTGCAGCCCCAGAGATCCGGCTCTCCGAAGAACAAAATCTCTAGACGCTTCGCTTAGCCCCACCAGCTCTGGGACGTGGTCGACTTCCCGAATTTCCACCTGGTGTTGCACGCCGCCCAGAAATTCCACTTGGCGCTTGCGCTCCTCTGAGCGGCAGTGAGGCTCGCCTCCTGTTTGTCTCTCTCCTGATCGTTCTTGTCTTCTTTTCGCCCTTCTTCTTCCTTGCGCTAATTTAGGCCACTGCTTCTTGCAGTGCCCTGGACCCGCCCGACTTTCTTTCGCCGCGGTCGCGATCAAAAAGAATCCCCACCAGCCCGCGCCTGTTTCGGCGTGTTCGTCGCACTGCTTTTTCCTTCGCAGGTGGCAGGGCCTGCCCCTGCGTGCTCGGCGTCCGATTTGATTCGCGCGCCCGTTTACCAAAAACGTATCCCCACCAACCCGTCCAGAGACGATGTCCAGGCGAGTTGAAGTGATCAGGGAACTGCGGGTGCAAAGAGGGGGACGGCCGAACCGTACGAAGGAGGGAGGAGGAGAAGGAGGAGGCTGGATGGATGAGGGAGTGGGGAGAAGGAAGATGAATAGAAGGAGGAGGAGGAGGAGGAGGAGGAGGCGGAGGAGGAGGAGGAGGAGGAGGCGGAGGAGGAAGATGAGGAGGAGGAGGAGGAGGAGGACGAGGAGGAATAATGGGAGTGAGAGGAGGAAGGAGGAGCAGGAGGAGGAGGGTAAGCAATCGGGCCAGAGGTCTCTTGGATGCCTTTCGGAGCCTCTTGGGATGTCTCGTGGGCGCTTCTTGGAGGCCGCTTGGGACGTTTCGGGGGTCTCTTGGCGGTCCTGGGAGGCTCTTGGGCGTCTTGGGTGCCTCGGGGGGGCCTCTTGGGGCCGCTTGGGGACCTCTTGGGGGGCCCTCCTGGGGGCCTCTTGGGTACCTCTTGGGGCCATTTTGGGGCCATCTTGGGGCCTCTTGTGGCTTCCTGGGCGCGTCTTGGGGCGGATACCGGTCAAAGAAGAGGTGAGCTTTTTACCTAACAGCGAAGACTGATAGGTTTCTAGTGGTCTCAAAAGAGCTCACAGATCACTCCACAGGGGGGTCCGGGCAGGTGTTGGGGAGTTGCCGGGCGGCAGGGTGCCGGGCTCGTTTTTCACCAACAGTCACACACTTCGTGCTCTTCGACTTCCCAGAACTCCATTCCCAGGCCACATTCTGAATACCCGGATGCAACAGTCACACACTTCGTGCTCTTCGAGATCCCAGAACGCCATTCCCGGGCCACATTTAGAATAACCAGATGCAACAGTCACACACTTCGTGCTCTTCGACATCCCAGAACGCCATTCCCGGGCCACATTCTGGAGGGCCGGATGCAACAGTCACACACTTCGTGCTCTTCGAGATCCCAGAACGCCATTCCCGGGCCACATTCTGGAGGGCCGGATGCAACAGTCACACACTTCGTGCTCTTCGAGTTCCCAGACTCCATTCCCGGGCCACATTCTGGAGGGCCGGATGCAACAGTCACACACTTCGTGCTCTTCGAGTTCCCAGAACTCCATTCCCGGGCCACATTTTGGATGCCCGGAGCCAACTGTAGGCCACTTCGTGCTCTTCGAGTTCCCAGAACTCCATTCCCGGGCCACATTTTGAATGCCCGGAGCCAACTGTAGGCCACTTCGTGCTCTTCGAGTTCCCAGAACTCCATTCCGGGCCACATTTTGAATGCCCGGAGCCAACTGTAGGCCACTTCGTGCTCTTCGAGTTCCCAGAACTCCATTCCCGGGCCACATTTTGAATGCCCGTAGCCAACTGTAGGCAACTTCGTGCTCTTCGACTTCCCAGAACTCCCATTCCTGGGCCACATTTTCAGCAGGGGCAAGAGCACGACGAGGAGGAGGACGAGCAAGACCAGGAGGACGAGGACGAGCAGGAGCAGGACGAGGAGCAGGAGGAGCAGGAGAAGAAGGACGAGCAGGAGGAGGAGGAGGACGAGCAGGAGGAGGAGGACGACCAGGAGGAGGAGGACGACCAGGAAGAGGAGGAGGAGGAGGAGAAGGGGAGGGGGAGGAGTACCAGGAGGAGGAGGAGGAGGAGGAGGAGGAGGAGGAGGAGGAGGAGGAAGAGGAGGAGGAGGAGGAGGACGAGGACGAGGAGGAGGAGGAGGAGGGGGGGGGAGAGTACCAGGAGGAGGAGAACGAGGACCACCAGGAGGAGGAGCAGGAGGAGGAGGAGGAGGAGGAGGAGGAGGAGGAGGAGGAGGAGGAGGAGGACACCAGGAGGAGGAGGACGAGCAAGACGAGGAGGACGAGAACGAGGACGACCAGGAAGAGGAGGAGGAGGAGGGAGGAGGGGAGGGGGAGGACTACCAGGAGGAGGAGGAGGAGGAGGAGGAGAGGAGGAGGAGGACGAGGAGGAGGAGGAGGAGGAGGACGAGGAGGAGGAGGGGGGGGGAGAGCACCAGGAGGAGGAGAACGAGGACCACCAGGAGGAGGAGGAGGAGGAGGAGGAGGAGGAGGAGGAGGAGGAGGAGAGAGCACCAGGAGGAGGAGGACGAGCAAGACGAGGAGGACGAGAACGAGGACGAGCAGGAGGAAGAGGAGGAGGAGGAGGAGGAGGAGGAGGAGCAGGAGAAAGAGGAGGAGGAGGAAGGCAGGCTGAGGCTGAGGCTGTGACTGCGACTGCCGTTGCCGCTGCGACTGTCATCGCGAATGCGACTACGACTGCGAGAACAGCAGAATTCGACAACTGGATTTTCATCTGAATCTTAAGGGGAATGCTTTCAGATATGCTTCTACACATCGCTGTTAGGTTGCTTTGCCGGGATAATTTAGCCTTGCCCCTTGGGGGCCCCAGCGATCGCCTCTTGGGGCGTTCTTGGGGCGCTCTTGGAGCGCTCTTGGGCGCCCTTAAGGCCGTCTTGGGGCTCTCTTGGGCCTCTCTTGGGGCCCTCGTGGGCCCTCTTGGAGCCATCTGGAGGCCTCGGAAGGCCATCGGCAGCGAAGAGGCAAAAAAGCAAAAACACAGATCTTCCCTAGGTATGGGGAGGATTTTGGTTTCTTCGGGGCATCCTTGGGTAGCTCTTTGGCCGCTTGGAGCCGTTTTAGGGCGGTCTTGGGGCCTCTTGGAGCATCTTGGGTGCCACCTTGAGGCATCTTGCGATATCTTGAGCCATATTGGAGGTCGTCCTGGGCTCTCCGAGGCGTTCTTTGAGCCATCTTGGGTCATCTTGGACGCTCCAACGCGTCGCGGCCCCCCCCGTCCAGGTCCAGGGGAGGGGGGGGGGAGGGATCAAGCTACCCACCCGCCCGCAAGCCGTTTAGCTCACTCTCACCAGCCCTCCCAACACATAGTAACACCCGAGCCTGAGCATGTTCAGCGGTCGTCTTTGACAGCTACTGGGGACCGAAGCCGACCCCAGGTGCGCGACGCTTGGGCGAGAAGCGCCACGCGTGCCAGAGGCGCCACGCGCGCCATGCACCCCTGGGGCCCGAGCGTGCCAGGCACGCCTGGTGCGCCAGATGCGCCACGTGCCCCGAGTGCGCCAGGTGTGCCGCGCAGTCTAGCCGCTCCAGGTGCGCCGCGTTCGGGGCACGTGCAGAGTGCGTCAGGTGTGCCTGCGCACGTGACAGCACACATCGAGAAACATGTCGGCCCCCGCCAGCCTTGTCGAAAACCGATGCCCATCATTGTGCCTGGTGGGCCTGCGCATAGCAGGCCACGCGCCACCACCCCCGCCGTCCCTATCAAAAACCACTTGACAGTGATCGCGGGATGGCCGCGCATGATCCAGATTTAGCCGCGGGGCGCATGTTGTATTGTTTCTTGTCTGGGATGGCAGCCCTGCGCACAGCAGGGAATATGCTGACACCCCCGCTGTCTCTTTCAAAAGCAATACAACGTGCTCCCGGGCCTCACGAACATGACTCAAGATTTTGCCCCAAAGTGGACATTGCATTGTTTTTTGTCAGGGATGGTGGGTGTGGGGGGGGGGCGCGTTGGGTTGGCCGCGCATGCTGCACATGTGGAGGCAGAGTGCGGTTTGTTTTGTTTTTTGACAGGGATGATGGGGGGCGGGTCGGCATGGTGTCGGGCTGGCCCCCGGTCACCTGGGGGAGGGGGTGTAGATTCATAAGGAACAATGATGAACCCT
>CAUYUJ010002671.1:62500-87206 GCA_963575745.1 Prorocentrum cordatum
GATTTGATAAGGGTTAGCGTTCACATCTACATTGCAAGTATGATGTTCGGTGAGAGCATGGCCCCTTGAGTTTTTGTACCCCCGATCTACAAATCCATATTGAGAGTTGGTGTATTATAGGAAACGCTATATTCCTGAAGAGGGAAATCATCAGAAGGGGGGGGATGGGACGTGGCGTCGTGGGGTGTGGGGGAGGGAAAGAGGAGGGCGAAACGGAAGGGATGGCGAGGGCATGGAATGGAGGGAAGGACAGGGAAACGGAAGGGGACGGAAACCTGGGAGGGGGGGGGGCGGGTGGGAGTGGGGGGAAGGGGGGAAGGATGGAAATGGGGGGGAGGGAAGGGGAAGCGACGGGGAGGAAGATGAGAACCCCCTTCCAGAGATTTTACCGCGATTGGGCGGAGGGAGGTATGAAAGGCAGGCTGGGATGGTGGGGAACGGAGGGAAGTCAAAGATGGAAGGAAGGGGGGAGAACAGAGGGGATGCGGAGTAGTGCTCGCGGCCAGCTACGTGCTCAGGGAAAGCGTGCGCGCGCCAGCATAGACTAGGCTTCGGCGCTCGCAGGAGTAGTGGAGGAGAAGGACGGCGGAATGGAGGAGGGGAGGAAACGGGAAGAGGGGCGGAGGAAGGGAAAAAGGGAGGAGGTGGAGGATGAAGATCAGGATGAGGATGGTGAAACAGATGAGGAGGTAAAGGACGAGGACGAGGAGGAGGAGGAGGAGGAGGAGGAGGAGGAGGAGGAGTGAGAGGAGGAAGGAGGAAGGAGGCGTGGCAGGAGGAGGATGTGGAGGAAGAGCACGTCGTAGTCGGAGGAGGGAGGAGGAGGAGGAGGAGGAGGGGGAGAAGGAGGAGGAGGAGTGGGTCAGGAACAGAAGGAGGAAGACCGCCACATGCCAGGGCATGCCGCTTTGAGAGAAGCGGCCCTGCAGTGAAGCCCGCGATCTCCTGCTGCGGGGTTCTCGTTCACGCGCTCGCCCGCGTCGGCGACGTCTCCCGCATCGAGAAGGCCCCGTCCCCGCGCCGCTCTCTTTTCCTTCGTTTCAGGGCGTTGCGCAACCATCTCGGCAGTTGTCGATGGTTTGTTTGCTTGCTTGCTCGATTGCTTGTTTGTTTCTGTTTGTGTCTGTGTGATTGTGTGATCGTGTGTGTGTGTGTGTGTGTGTGTGTGTCTGGGTGTGTGCGTGTCGCTCGATGGCTTTCTTTTCAGCTTGGAGCTACGCCGCCCTCTCCTTCCGCAGCGTGCGCTGGCCGCGCACCTTCCAGTGGCGCGTCGCTTTTTGGTACCTCAGGCCGCCTGCGCGCTCCCCGTGGCGAAGATCCTCTACGCCCGAGGCCTCCCTCCGCGATCCTCCCTCCTCCTCCTCCTCCTCCTCCTCCTCGTCCTCGTCCTCGTCCTCGTCCTCGTCCGCCTCCTCTTCCCCCCCTTCCTCCTTTTTCTCCTGCTCCTCCTTCTCCTCCTCCTTTTCCTCCTCCTCCTCCTCCTCCCTCCGCGGCCGCCCTCCTCTTTTCCACTTGTCAGGTGTGCCTCTGCCTGGCGCGGTCCGCCGGCTGACCCCGGCCGCGCTGGCGTCCGCTTCCTTCGCCACTGATTTCAGCGAGTGCGTGCCGCTTCTCCGGCTGCCCGCCGCCGCGTCGCTGCCCGCGTGGCCGCGACGACGACAACAACAGCACCGCGTGTGTGTGTGTGTGTGTGTGTGTCTATGTGTGTGTACTCTGGCTGGGGAATTGATCGGGGGGTGGGCGACTAACCTTCCGACGGTTGCCCATCCCCCCCTCTTCCACCTCCTCCACCTCCTCCTCCCCCTCCTCCCCCTCCTCCTCCTCCTCCTTCTCCTCCTCCTCCTCCTCCTCCTCACCCGCCCTTCCACCCGTTCCGACAGCACGCGCCGAGCCCCCAATCCAAGGGGGGGGGGCGATTACTGCCCCATCCAGACTATGTGTGTGTGCGTGCGTGTGTGTGTGTGTGTGTGTGTGAGAGTGTGTGTGTGTGAGAGTGTGTAAGTGTGAGAGTGTGTAAGTGTGTAAGTGTGTAAGTGTGTAAGTGTGTAAGTGTGTAAGTGTGTAAGTGTGTAAGTGTGTAAGTGTGTAAGTGTGTAAGTGTGTGTGTGTGTGTGTGTTTGTGTGTGTGTGTGGCTAGTGGCCGTTAGGACGTGTGTAACAATTTCTTAACTCTGATCCGGGTGGAGGGCGGGCTCAGGATGGCGTCTCGCTAGCCTTCGCCGGACGTGGCCGTTTTGGCTGAAGCCGGCGAGTTGCGAAACGTTAGAGTGGCCTTAGTTTGCCAGGAACACAGCTCGCTACCAGCAATGTCCCTCTTCCCGCCTGCAGCGCCTGGCGTGGAGCCCGCGGCAGGGTTCGCGGTGCCACCCCGCGCGGCGGGCGGGGGAGTCGGCGGGGCAGAGAGCGGTGCCGGTTCGAGGGGGCCAGGCGGGGCAGGCGTCGCGTCAGCTGGAACGACGGCCGCGCTTCGTGGCCTCACCTTCGGCGCCGCTGCCAGGTCGCTGGGCTTCTCCGAGGACCTCCTCAAGCCTTACGTGGAGGCGCTCGGGGGCGCGTGGGAGAGCACCTCCGTGAGCGACGTGTACGGCAGCCTCGACGGTGACATGTACGAGGCGCTGTGGGCGGTTAAGACCGAGGAGGGCGTCGACATCACCCCTATCGCGCGCGGCCAGCTCCGCGCCTCGTTGCGGGGCCTGGCGCACGCGGTGGGGCTGCCCCCCCCGCTCCTGGGCGACATGCCGCCCGTGGTCAGCCAGGGGCCCCTGCAGGCGCCGCAGGCCGCGGCGGCGGCGCCGGCGCAGCAGCCCGAGGTGTACGAGATGAGCAGCGTCATCGACCAGGGGTCGAACATCAAGTTCACGATGCTCCCTGCCCTGAAGCTCAAGGAACTCAACGCGAACTACGTGCGGGAGACTGGGCGCCCGCCCAGGGACTACGAGGACACGACGGACGTCCAGCTCTCGGCGCTGGCCGCCCGGCTCGCCGCGGGCGAGGCGCCGCACGTCGACTTCAGTGTCTTCGGACCCTTTGGGAAACGGATCCAGCGGCTCATGAACTTCCAGGCCGACGTCTGGGTGAGCGGCCAGCTGGTGAAGAAGAAGCTCGCCGGGCCAGAGAACTTCGAGACTTGGCGGAAGGGCTGGCGAGTCTTCCGCGTGGCGGCTATCAAGCTCCAACTTTCGAGGCCGGGTCCCATCGACGATTTTGAGGAAGGGGTGCGGCTCCTCAACTCGACCTTCCCCCGTGACTGGGGGGCCGTTTTCCTGACCGTCTGCCACTGCTTGGAGGAGCGCTGGCATCAGGTCCGCACGAAGATCGAGGACTTGGTGGAGAAGGGCAAGTTCCAGGGCGACTTCGACCGGGAGCGCCCCTGGGAAGCCGTATTCTCTTACACGGCCTACGACAGCGGGCAAGACTCGCAGTGGTGGAAGATCCACTTGGAGCTCCCGTGCCTGACCGGCAGGACGGGCGGCCGCTCTCGCACGTCGGAGGTCGAGGGCGGCCCATCAGCCGTCGACCAGATCGAGCGGCAATCCGATAAGCGGGCTGCTGACCACCACGGCGACGGCTCTGAACGCCCCACGGGCGCTGGGGCGAAGAGGGCCAAGAAGGCGAAGTCTCATTGGCAGCAGGTCAGGGACAACAACGCGGCCGGAGAGACCAAGGACGGCCGGTTCACGAAACACCAGGGCGTCGAGTTGTGTTTCAACTGGAACCGCAACGCCCACGGCTGCTCGTCGCCCTGCCCAGCGAATCGGCAGCACGTGTGTGAATGGTGCAAGGGGCCGCACCGGGCGATCGATGATTCGTGCCCGGCGCCGAAGCGCCCCGAGGGCTGGCGCCCGGGCAACAGGGGCGGCGGCAAGGGAGGGGGGAAACACCCCCGGTGACTAGGCCGCGGCCCCAGTACCCTTACAAGGACGGCCTCTCCCAGGCCGGGTACCTCAACAAGCATTGCCCCAATAAGGTCGGCCCCAATAAGGTCTGCGCTGGCGGCCCCAGAGCCGGTCGCGTCGCCCCGCGCCGAGCCGGCGCCTGAATCGCGCTGGCGCGAGCTTGCCGGCGGACCCCCGGCCCCCGGGCCCCCGGGGCCCCAGGCTTCGGGGCCCGCCGGGCGCGCTGGCGGCGCTGCCGGGGGGCCCGCCGGGGCCGCCGGGCGCGCTGACGACGCAGCCAGGGCTCGCGCGCTGCCGGGGCGTCGCGGACTGGCCCGCGCGTGGGGCTCCCACCTCGGCGCACTGGCGAAGCTGCAGCGTCGGCTCGGGGAGCTCCGGGCGCGGGGGGGCCAGCGGGCGCATCGCGGCGACGCTCCGGCCGCAGCTCGTCCGACGCCGCCCGCGCTGGCGCAGCCGGCTGGCTACCCCGGCCAAGACATGTGGGATCGGAGACGCGTGCGGCCCCGTCGACCACCCGGCGTGCCGGAGGGCCCATCCGCGCGTGAGGAGCGGTCGGCCCAGGATGCCCTCTGCACCGCCGGCCTCCGCAACCCTCACAGGGTAGTGAAGGCGTGGGGCGACCTGCAGGAGGCCATGGCGGTTGTGCGGGCAGCCCTTCTGCGGGCGCGGGCACGTGAGCCCGCTCTGGTCGGGATGGTGGGCGCGTGCGGGCAGCGGCCCTCTCGCGCGCCCCCGCCCGAGTCTGCTGTCGCGTCTGCCCGCGCCGAGGTGGCAGCGGCCCTGGGTTTGGGGATGGCGCAGGCCGAGGAGCGCCATCCGTCCTCCCCACTGCGGCGCGAGATCTTCGCGGAGTGCGCCCGCCGGTCGAAGGACCCCGACGTGCACGTGCCCATCTGGCTCCGGGAGGGAGCCCCGATGGGCATCCGGCGAGCGATCGCCCCCGGCGGCCATTTCCCGTTGGGCGGCCGCAGAGGCGACCCTTTCAGTGGACGCCTTCCGCAGGGAGTTTTGTTTTTCAGGAAACCATCGCTCGTTCGTGGATGATTTCGGCGAGAACGAGGCGCCGACGCCCCCCCTCGTCCGGGAGTACCTGGAGAAGGGGTTCGGCCGAGCATTTCCGTCTCGCGAGGCCGCCGAGGAGGTCTTCGGGCCCACGTATCCCGCGCCGCTCGGAAACGTCCGGAAGCGGAAGCAGGGCGGGGACGGCTGGAAGAACCGCATCATCCAGGACTTGAAGGCATCGCGGGTGAACCTCCTCAGCTCCACTCCCGAGCGGGCGGTGCTGCCCCGTGGCATCGACCACGCCGTGGACATGGCGACCCTCTTTACGGCGAACGGAGCCGACCACGGGGAGATCCTCGTCATCGACTTCTCAGACGCCTTCATGTCGTGCCCGCTCCACGAGAGCGAGCGCCCGTACAATTGCGCCGAGGTGCGGGGCCTCGAGGCGGAGAACGACTACACGTTCATCGTGTGGGCGGTGCTCGGGTTCGGGGGAAAGGCGAATCCCCTGGTCTGGGCCCGCGTGGCCAGCGCGGCGGCGCGGACTGCGCAGGCGCTGACGCTGAGCGGGGGCCTGCGGCTCCAGCTGTACGTGGACGACCCAGCGCTGGCGGTGCAGGGCCCTCCGCGGGCGCGCGAGCAGGAATTCGATCTGGCCTTGCTTTGGTGGCTCGTGCTCGGGCTGCGCATCGCGTGGAAGAAGGGCCGCCACGCGCGCGGGCCCCTCCGCGGGGGCCCGCGTCCGGCCCTGGAGCACGAGTGGATCGGCATTCGCTTCGCGATGGCCGAGGATTGTGCCGTCATGGGGCTCACCCAGAACTTCATCGATGAGTTGCTGGAGCTCCTCCGCCACTTCATGGCGAAGAAGGGCCATGCGCCGTTCAAGCAAGCGCGGTCGTTGGTGGGGAAGGCAGCCCGGGTTGCTCAGATCATCCCGGCCGCGACCCCGTTCGCCGCGGCCTTGTGGGCGGCGCTGACGGGGGCCCTCCGCCAGGCGAACGCGGGGAAGCGGGAGTCCCCGCCGAACACGGTGCCGCTCCAGCGCTTCTTCACCGCGGCTCGCTGGTTCCGCGCGTTGCTGGAGCCAGTCGACGAGGCGCGCCGACCCGAGTGCTTCTTCCCGCTGGAGCGGCGAGTGTATCCGCGCCCCGACGCGGTTCAGTGGCCGCGATCCAGATACCACGTTGAATTGGACGCCTGCCCCTGGGGGGGCGGCGCCGCGCTGTTCGAGGGCGCGACCCCAGTCGAGTGGTTTGCGACTTCGTGGGACCAGGAGGTGCTCGACGTCTTCGGAGCCGTTCTGGGCTTGGCAAAGTATCAGAGCCTCTGGGAGTTCATCACGCTCCTCCTCGCGCTCATCATTTGGCGGTGCCACGCGGAGCACGCCGTGCTCTACGTCCTCGGGGACAACGTGGCGGCCTTGCAGGACGCGATGCAGCTCAAAGGCAGCGGAGACATGCTCGTCGTCGCCCGGGAGATCGCCTGGCGGGCAGCTCGGTGGCCCCTGCGCTTCGAGTGCGCCCACTTGCCCAAGGAGCTCAACCTCGTCGCCGACTCCCTGAGCCGTTTGGCGGCCGTGCCTCCCGCGGCGTTCCCAGCTAGGCTGCGCGGCGTGCCGCGGAGCCCCGTGCCCGCGTGGCGCCAGGTGTGGCGGGCCCGGGTTCCCGAGTGAGACGTGCGCCACGCCAGTCTCAGCCGCGCGCTCCCGGACGCCCAGCGGGGGCCTGGGCAGGGCGGCGCCAGGCCATGAAGGCGGCGCCGCCGCTCGGCTCCCGGGGCAAAGGCAGTGCAGGGCGGCGCGAGACCATATCAGCAGAGGGGTGGCTTGAAAAGTTTTGCTTTCATCGTCCCAACCTTTTCCTCGCCCCACCGGAGGTCCCCGGGGGCGGGGCGGGGCCGCCCCCGCGGGCGCCCAGCGGGCGTCCGGGGGGCGGCCGGGCGCCCCCCTGGGGAATTCTGAGCGCACCCTGGCGGGCGCTCAGAATTCGCTGGGCGGTGGCTGGGCGCCCCCGGGGAATTCTGAGCGCACCCTGGCGGGCGCTCAGAATTCGCCGGGCGGCGGCCGGGCGCCCCCGGTGAATTCTGGTCACCCGGCCCCCCGCGCGCACCCCTGGCCACCCGGCCCCCCGGCGCGCCCCCGGTGACGCCGGTCATCCGATCTTGTGCTGCCAGAGGCCATGGCAGCGGTCCCGGAGGCCCTGGCGGCGGCCCCGGAGGCCTTGGCGGCGGCCCTGGAGGCCCCGGCGGCGGCCCCGGCGGCCCCGGGAGCGGCCCCGGAGGCGGTCGGAACCATAGACTTAAAATCGGCTTTTTTTATGTTTATGGTTTTGGCCTCTCTCGGGCTCCCCCGGGCCCCCTTCGGGGCCGTGTTGGGGCTCAGACGGTGCGTTTTGGACCCCCCCCCCTAAGGATCCTCAGGGGGGGGGGTTCTCTGATGCCACATTTTGGAGGCCGCCCTCCCGGGCTAGTCAGAGGCATCCCCGCCCCCCCCCAGTCCGGTAGTGCCGCGGCCCGAGGTGGGCCGGCTCCGCGCCGTCGCCCACGGCGCGCCGCGCGCGCCATGTGCGCCTTCCAGCCACGGTGGGATCTGGCAGCCAGCCTGGCAGGACGCAAACGGCGTCAGGTTGGGCAGGATCCAGGCCCGGCGTCTGCCAGGCATCGGGGTAGTCCACTCCTCGGCGCGGCAGATGGCAGCGTGTCGGGCCCCAGCCCGGCGCGGCCATGCCTGGCGCCAGGAGGCGGTGGTCCCCAGGGTACGGCGGCGCATCAGGGGGAGGCCGCGCGGCCGTCGATCCCTGGGTTGCGGGGCGAGGCGCCAGGGAGGCACCAGTACCGGAGGGGGTGCCTTGCGGACCTCACGTCGGCGCAGGCCCAAGCCCGCGCCCTCGAGCAGTTCGACGCGGAAGTGCTGGCGACGACGACCGCGAACTCGGAGGCGTCGCGCCGCCGGACGCTCAAGGCCATCTTCGAGCAGTGGGGCGTCGAGATGATCCCCCTGGCCCGGCAGAAGATCAGGCGGCTGGGCGCTTCGCTGAAGGCTGGCGGATACAGGTCCGCAGCCCTGTACCTGTCGCTGGCAAAGAAGATGCACGTGCAGGCCGACCTCGACTTCCCCCCCTCCTTGGGCCAAGCCTTGGCCGAGGCACGGCGTTCGTGCGAGCGGGGGCTCGGGCCAGACCGCAAGGTCGAGGGCATTGCGATGGAGACGTTAGCCCAGCTCCGGACGGACGCGACTCCGCTGGTTGCGGGGGGCCCCGCCAACCCCCGGTGGGCGCTGCTGGCGGGCGCCTGGTGGCTCACGCGCGAGATCGAGCTTTCCGCCGCGCCCGCGCACATGGTCACCTTCCACGCCGGGACGGACGGCCGACTCGCTTCCACGTGGCTGTTGCCCGCGTCAAAGACGGACACTCGGGCCTTAGGCGTGGCCCGCACACACGGCTGCTGCTGCGGCGCTGGGGTCTTCGGCAATGCTTGCCCGGCCCACGCGCTGTGGGCCCAGCGGTCATGGCTCAGGGCTCGGTTTCCTGCGCGGCATTCGGCGGACGGCCTGCCCGCGCCTGACCCTGAGGTCTGATATGTCTAGTTTTTGGCCGTGAACATCCTACGGCCAGAAACAAGACATACGGCCAGTTTTTGGCCGTACATCTTCTAGCTAGCGCTGAGCGTGGTAAAATCATGTCCGTTCTGCTTCAAGCGCGTTCTAGCTCAATATCGCACGACACTTCAATGGCATTGCTGGGTTAACATGCAATACGTATATGTACTGTGTGATTTATACTTATCTACATACTTATATATACACATATGTATATGTAACTTTAGCACTGCATCATATAGACAGCAATGGCGTCCATCAATTCGGAACATCCTTCACTGACCCCCCTCGTTCGCACCCCCCTCCGCCTCGTCTCGCTCTTACCTTCTTCGGCGCCATTCTGGCCCCGATCGGCCGCCACCGCAGTGGCGGGCCGAGGGCCGCGGGCCCAGAGGCCCCAGCGGCGCGCGGCGCCGCGGGCCGCGAGGCGGCCATGAAGAGGAGGCCTGCTGCCGAGGGCGAGCAGAAGGCCTCCTCATGTCATTTTGCCCCCACCCCCACCCCCACCCTCCATGTAGAAGAGGAGAGGATGCGGAGAGATGCGCGGAGACGCATCTCTTCGCTTCTCTCCACCCACTGCTCCAGTTGCAAGGAGGGGGGGATGAGGTGGTAGGGGCAAGACGTTGAAAGAGAAAGTTCCTGCTCACCCTCTTCAACAGTTGCTGTTGCGCAGTGCGCAGCAGCAACTGTTCGAAGAGGGTGAGCTGGAAATGTGTAAGGGCGCACCCGCCCACCGAGATGTACGATCCCCCTTCCTCTTCCTCCTCACCCACCTCATCCCCCTCCGATGTGAGCGTCCAGGAGCACATGCGGCCCCTGGGCGCTCGCATTTTTCGGGCCCACTTTGCAGTGCGAGATCGAGGCCTCAGGGGGCCTCGAACTCTCGTCGTGCGAGTCGTGCTTTGCCCAGTTCCTTCTTCTACCCTCCCCCTCAAGATTCGCCTTGACCAAAAAATCAAAGTGATTTGTTTTACGACTCGAGGGGGTCTACGCAGGACTTGAAAGGTTTTAGAAAATGCCTGTATTGGTCAAGGCGAATCTCGAGGGAGAGGTTGGAAAGAGGGGCTGGGCAGGGGTCGGCCGCATCCCCGAAAGGCGCGCGACGAGTGCTTCAAGGACTCCGAGGCGCTCAAGAAGGCCTGGCTGCCCTTCATCGAGTCGCCGACGTGCGTTGACTACTGCACGAAGGTCAGCGGCCAGGGCAGCCAGCGCGACATAGGCCACCTGGAGAAGCACGTGGAGCTGCTGCGGGCGACGATTGCGCTCGGCCCGAGCCCGACGCAGACCGCAGCTAAGGCCGCCAGGGTCACAAACACGAGACCACCGGAACCGAGGAGTAGGAGGAGGAGAAGGAGGAGAAGGAGGAGGATAGAGGAGAAGGAGGAAGGAGAGTAAAAGTAGCACATTGACAGCGACGATAATGATCGGACGGGGAGCGAAGATAACGATGATGAGCGCGAAGATAACAAGGACGACGACGATCTCGCATCTCGATCCGCCCCCCTGCAGGCGGCGCTGCTCGAGATCGCGCAGAGCAAGGAGGAGACGTGGCACATGGCGTCGGAGGCCGAGGAATGGGCCACTACCGTCGCAAAGATGCTGCGCACGATGGTTCGACACGTCACGCAGGCCATCAACAGCAGGACACCCAGAGGGAATATGTACACAATATATGTATATATATAGAGAGAGAGAGAGAGATTGTGTGTATGTTTGTATGTATGCATGTATATATATATATAGAGGCACGTTTGAGGGTACTGTGAATAAGATAACATATATGGAGGTGGAGGTGGCTTTCGATGAGCATGGAGTCGAATGGGGGAGGGGGGAATGTGATGATGTGGAGGAGGATGAGGAGGATGTTCAGGAGCAAGAACAGAAACAGGAAGATTTTTATTCCTCCGATCGGAGTCCCCCCCGCTCATGTTCGGCATCCCTTAGCAAGGATTCCTCCGCGTTGGTGCCAGAAGTTCATGAGCAAGGGCGCGGCGACAGACCCCGAGGGAGAGGACGAAGACATCGAGGGCGGGGAGAGCGAGGACGCGGAGGAGGACGAGGAGGAAGAGGAGGTTCCTGGCGAGGGCGCTGCGGCACCAGCAGTGGCTTCGCCAAACAGGAGCAGGCCACTGGGCATGAAGGTCCTCAAGAGCGACCCCTTCGTGCCGCTCGAGGTCAAGGACGGCTGGCGCCTAGGGTTCGCGGAGAACATCGAGGCTTGCACTCTCGATTATGGTCATGATGATGATCATGATGATGATGATGATGATGATGATGATGATGATGATGATGATGATGATGTTGATAATGATGATGACGATGATGATGATGATAATGATGATGGTGGTGGTGATGGTGATGATGGCGCTGATGGTGGTGATGCTGGTGATGATGATGATGGTGATGATGATGGTGATGATGATGGTGATGATGGTCGTATTGAGCTGCTGGGTGATGATGACTACGCTTATGAAGCTTCTGATGCGCACGATGCTGATGGTGGTAGTGATAATGATGACGATGGTGGTGACGACGATGATGGTGATGGTGATGATGCTGATGATGATGATGATAAGGAGGGGGAGGAGGAGGATGTGGATGAGTTCACCGTCGTACCATCTCCTCTCGAAACAACTCTCCCTCTCAGGCTGCGTGGCGCATCAGCGAGGCCGACCCCAAGGCGGAGGCCGAGTGCAAGCCAGTCGTCCGCGTCGCTGGGGTGAGCGAGATGGTGGCTCGCTGGGATGACTACGAATGGAGAGTGCCGGGCACGAACTCAGCGGAGCTCGAGGTGAAGTCGGACCTGCACGTGAAGACCATCGTGCAGCAGAACACTGGCGTCAAGCTGACGCTGACCTTCGTGCAGAAGAAGGACAAGAGGTGGATGACGATCTGGAAGAACTTCGGCCAGAGGGGCGCGAAGTACGAGCCTGAGGAGAGGATGAGCCAGTACATCCAGATGGTTGGCTACAAGAACGAAGAGGCTGCGAAGCTCGTGATGATCAGGATCATCGATGCGCTGGGCAGCCTCACCATGGACAAGGCGGCGGCGGAGGAGGCCAAGAAGGAGTTCCTCTGCAGCGAGGGCGGCAGCATCAAGAAGCGCCCAGCGGCCTTCAAGGAGGTGATGCTCAAGCGGCCTGCCAAGGACTACAGGTAAAATCACACCTGCACAATCCCAATCCATGAATCAACCTCTCAACTATTATTATAGACGCTTCGCGTATCCTGGCCAGCCGATCCAGAAAAGATGTCCAGGCGAGTTGAGGCGCTCAGGGAAATGCAGGAGCAACGACGTGGACGGCCGAACCGTGCGCATGAGGGAGGAAGAAAAGGAGGAGGCTGGATGGATAGATATATGAGGGAGTGGGATAGATAGATAGGATGATGAGGGGTAGGAGGAAAACAAGGAGTAGGAGGAGGCATGGTGGAACAGGAGGAGGGCAAGCGAAAGGGCTAGAGGTCTCTTGGGTGCCTCGCGGAGCCTCTTGTGATATCTCTTGGCCGCTTCTTGGAGGTCTCTTCGGACGTCTCGGAGGCCTCTTGGCGGTCCTTGAGGGCTCTTGGGCGTCTTGGGTGCCGCGGGTAGGCCTCTCGGGGCCGCTTTGGGTCCTCCTGGTGCCTCCTGGGTGTCTCTTGGAGCCATATTGGAGCCATCTTGGGGCAACCTCTGGGCCCGTGGCGCCTCCTGGGCGTCCTCTTGGGGCCATCTTGGGGGAGATTGATCAACGAAAGGGAAGGTCGCAATTCGCGCTGCCACTCGAGGGCCCCCCGAAAACCAGCATGGGGTCAACGCCGTAATGAAACCAATGATGTTGGCTCCCTCGCCGAGGCCGCGTTGAACGCCCAAACGACCCGCGAGACGCCCCGTCCAGGTCAGGGGTGGGGGGCACGGGGGAAGGGGTAAACCCCTCCACGGAAGGGGGGAGGGAAGGGTGGCAGAAGAAACCAACTAAACCACCTACGCCCAGAAGACTGGTGGTATTACTCTCTGACTCAAGCCGTGATTAATGGCTGCTGTTCTCCCCCCAAACCTCCCACAAAGCTCCCCCTCCTCATCGTCCCCTTCGCCCTGTCAAATCCTCAGGCGTTCTTCAGTCGCTCTTCATCCCGCCAACCTCCCCTTCAATTGTTATCCCGCTCTCTCCCGCGCCCCAGGACGTCGAGCAGGCCAGCCTGGCCAAGAGGAAGAAGGTCGACGACGACGACAGCAACGCCGAGAGCAACGACGAGAAGTCGGCCGAGGCGTGCGAGGAGGAGGAGGAGGAGGAGGAGGAGGAGGAGGAGGAGGAGGCGGCCCCAGCGACGAAAGCTGCTGCTCCAGCGAAGGCTGCCGCTCCAGTGACGAAGGCCGCTGCTCCAGTCATGAAGGCAGCTGCTCCAGCGACGACGGCTGCTGCTCCAGTGACGACGGCTGCTGCTCAGAAGAAGGCTGCTGTTCAGACGAAGGCTGCTGCTCCAACGACGGCTGCTGCCTCAATGATGAAGGTTGCGTCGGTGCCGAAGCTGGCGCCGTCTGCTCGCAGCATTCCAGGTGGCTTGTTTGATTCTTTTTGAGTGCCTGATCGGCGATAAACGATCGATCAGGACAGCGTTTCTTCTCTCGAGTGGGGAGGAGTGGCTCCCCCGCACCTCGAGCGCTCGGCCACCCGCTCGATGCCTATCGTTTCTTCGGGCGACGGGTGGCCGACGGGTCCTCGGCCTGGGGCTCCCAGGCAAATTGCATTGCCAGTGCCACGCGCGTGCAGCGATACATCAAGCTGCGCACAGTGGCCGTCGTTTGCATTGAACTCTGGACCAGTGCAAGAACGCTTCTGGTCAGTGGTGAAGAGACTACGCTCACTCGTCATCCCTCCCATCCTCATCCTCCTCCTCCTCCTCCCTATCCTCCTTCCCATTCTCCTCCCCCTGATTCGCCACATCGGAATGAGCATATGCAGCAGGGGGCCATGAGGGAGAGCTCCCGTTCGAGACATCCGAACAGTTCATTAACTACACTAGGTTGTAACTGTATGTAGTATAGGCTGTGCATGTAGGCATAACCATGCAACAATCAAAACAAACAAACAATACCAGCATGACGTCAAGCAAGCACACAGAACGCACACCATACAAACAAGCAACAACAAAACGCTCGAGACGTCCTCAATGGTCATGCCAAAAACGCCCGAACACTACGACATCTATACGACATAAACAACACGCTAAGATTAGAACAGTGGGGTGAGACCCGTCAACGGGTGAGTAGCGTGAAGAAGGTTAGAAACACAACACGCCACGAAACAACCGTACTGGCAGCAATTGTGGCCCAAGCTGTTGAGGTGAGGATTGAGGTTCCGTATCCGTCACAGCAGCCAGCGGGACACTGCGCTACCTGCAGCATGGCCAGCCAGGTCAGCGACAGGGGGAGCTCAGTGGTGATGGGCCCGAACATGACCGAGCTGATGGCTGGGGACCGTTGCCCGAGCCCTGCCGAAGTGGAGGAAGCGCAGAGGTTGGACGATGAGTTCTTCGCGGGTCGCAGTGCTGTCGGCGCTGACGCAGCAGTCGAGTCAGACGATGCGCCGCTGGTTGTGGAGCCAACATCGGCAGCTCCCAAGTCCGAGAAGCGCGCGGCAGATGTCGACCTGACCATGGACGATCTGGAGGTGGCCTTGATGGAGAGCACCAAGACAGCCGAGGTCGAGCGCGAGAAGAGAGCGAGGGACGAGGAGAAGATGAGTCAGGAGGAGGAGCAGGCGCTGGCAGAGAGCAAGGACCTCTTCAAGCGCAAGAGAGGCTATTCCCCAAGCCCAGCACGCGAGCCGTGCCCTCGCGGCGTGTCTAGCGCGAGCGGCGCGGCACCATCGGCAGCAGCAGGGTCTCAGACGCCAGACGGAGCGGCTGTAGCAGAGCCTCCAGATGTCGACAAACTTTCCAAGGATGAGCTCTCTTTCCTGCTGAGCGAGTTCTTCAAGAAGAACGTCAAGTGGAACAAGGAGGACTGCGCGAAGGCGTTGGTGCGCATGCCGGTCGTTGGCGCCGATCCCCCGCAGCGCGCTGGCATCGAGCCTCCCGTGCAGCCTCGCAGCCGCAGCCGCAGCCGTGGGCTGCCCCAGACAATGCAGGACAAGGACGAGAAGACTCACGACGGCGAGGAGGTTCCAGCAGCCCAAGGACGCCGAGAAGTACAACATGGCAGTGACAGCGCCGCAGCTGAGGACCGAGGGCAAGGAAATCTGAGAGGGGGGCACCGCGAAACCCATACCCAGAAAGCTACAGAGAGGGAGAGGGACAGAGAGAGAGCGAGAGCGAAATCCAACGGTGTTCCAATGTGTGCAGAATTACGTTTCAGTTGTGCCACACTAAGATTTGTGACATATTCAATGCAAATCCAATGACAATCCAATGCAATTCCAACGCAAATCCAACGCACATCCAACGCAAATCCAACGCAATTCCAACGCAAATCCAACGCAAATCCAACGCAAATCCAATGCAAATCCAATGCAAATCCAATGCGAATCCTATGCGCATCGAATGTTGGCGCGGTGAGCCGCTGCGTTCAGGGATAGGGCAGTGTTGAACAGCAACACATGTTAATAAGCAGGGACGAGTCTCAAATGGATGAGGAGGATAAGGAAGGAAGAGAGAGAGAGAGAGAGAGAGAGGCGGCGACAAGATAGGAGGAAAAACCGAGGATACATGAATTCCGCGCTCTCTCCGAGGATGCGCCGTACACGCCGCCCAAGGTCACCAAGAGCCAGGCCTACAAGAACATCGTTGCAGCGCAGAGCAAGTTCGAGGCAACGCGCAGAACGCAGAATCCACATTCTAATCATCCAATCCCTCCCCCACCCGTCTCACCCCTGCGACGGAGGCGGATGGGGGAGGGTTGGACGATTAGAATGCTGATCATGCGTTCAGCTTCCCAGGCACAGATCACGGCGCCTGGCGTCGGCATCTCGGACGACGTCGAGCTGGCGTGGACCAACATGATGAAGCAGCACTTCATGTCGGACGACTTGAAGCAGCTCCACAAGATGGGCAACATCTCGCACGGTGAGAGCGTCGGCGAACCCGAGGACTTTGGCCCCAAGATGGTCATCAAGAGTGAGGAGGAGGCCAAGGAGTTCGAGTTCTGGACGAACATGAGCTCCTTGAATTTCAAGGTCAACACTGATGGTGGTCGAGGGAATCCGGTGGCGGGGAGGTGGCAAAGAGCGCTGGACGGCGACGAGAACCTCAGGCAGCGCTACGAGGCGACCGTTGGGAGGAAGAAGAGGCAGGACTTCAGGAGGGACTGGTGCAAGGCCAAGTACGACGACTACATGATCGAGCACTCACGGACGACAGAGGAGGTACGCAAGCAGTGGAAGAACAGTCGATACTTGCCCATCGGGCGCATCGCAGTTGAGGAGGGAGGAGGAAAAGCAGGGTGGTTGCAGGCGCCAAGTTTGCAATGGACACTCGGAAATGCTCCTGGTGTAGTAGCTACCATAATGGTTCGGGATCACCTTTTACCAACTCATCCTAACAGAAATGTTAAACCCTAGACCATGTCCCGCACCATTACCATAGCTGCTACACCAGGAACATTCCGAGAGCCAAGGCAAACTTGGGTCTGCGCCTGGCAGGCATCTAAGTATTTCTGGAAATGCATGGGTCTCGGAGCTCCATGGATCAAATGGGATGATATGACAGAGAGCCTTCGGGCTCTCTACGTCGAGACGGGGCTGACGGAGCTCTTCACGGAGACGTGGCGCACCCACGAGAAGTGGGTCCGGTCTTCGCACGAGGGCCCGAGGCCGGAGCTGAACGCCGCCAGCCAGACCGAGACCAAGGGCGCGGCGGCAGCGGCAGGCGCTGGCGGCGCCACCACAGGCAAGGGCGCTGGCAGCGGCAAGGGCCGCAAGGTGGCGCGGACCGTGAGGGAACACTTCCTCCTGCTCGACCCTCCCCGCCTGTTTCCCCCACTTCACATCCTCCTCCTCATCGTACTTCTCCTCGGTATCTGTTCCTCCTACTCCTGTTCCAACTGCCCACCTTCTCCTCCTCCTCCTCCTCTTCCTCCTCCTTCTCCTCTTCCTCCTCCTTGTCCTCCTCCTCCTCCTCCTCCTCCTCCTCCTCCTCCTCCTCTTGTTCGCCTTTCTGCTGCTTCTCAGTCTCTTCCAAGGGCGCTCGGGCGGGCGTCGCCGAGGAGAGCAACGCCGCGGCAGCTGGAGCAGCGCAGGGCGCAGCCGGCGAGGGGGAGGAGACGGCCGAGAAGCGCAAGGGCAACACCCCAGCCAGGAAGGAGGCGATGGAGCTCGTGAAGCAAGTGAAGGCAGCGGTATCTCGTCACGCTTCGGTGACTGCCCAGGCCAGTACGCTCATCCACCAGATCGACAACTCCAAGGACTGGGAATGGGCCAAGCAGGACGCGTTCAGCAAGCTCTTGAGGGACACGTACAACGACCTGAGCGAGCGCGTGTCCAGCAACCCGAACATGGCGATGGCTCTGACGAAGGACGTGGCCCAGCTGAGGAAGGCCTTGAACGACGTCGAGTTCGCCAAGCTCGCGAAGGACTTCAGCCACCTGAACCAGGCGTACGAGACGGTCGAGCAGCAGGTGGGCATCCTCATCGGCTTCGACAATGTTCGGAAGCACGGCAAGGACGGTGCCGCGGCCCCCAAGGCCAAGGCCAAGTCGAAGGCCAAGCGCAGCACTGGGTGATTGCTGAGCTGCACACGGCTGCGCAGATTTCACTGCGCCAATTTCGAAGGCTCTGTTCCCGATCAGCGAGAACAGCTGCCATTAGGAGGCAGTTTTTCCGTGCTAGACCCACCTGGTCTTTAAGTGGAGAGGGGATATAATGAGAACGTGTGAAAGGGCGAGGGGGAGGAGGCGGAGGGAGGCAAGGCGGTGAGGAGGAGGTCGGCGAGGCAGACAGTCACGGGGCTAGACTGGGGGACGACAATATTCAGAACAAAACACTACAACACCACACACATACCACAAAAAATGCACCAACACTGCGAAAACGGCACGGACAACATACAACGATGCTAAACAATGGCAATTCTGCAAAAAAACATGGCAACATAGGCGTTGGATTACCGTTGGATTTGCCGTTGGATTAGACCGTTGGATTAGCGTTGGAACACCGTTGGAATTCACCCTCAAACCATATATATATATATGATTTACGCATCACACATATAATCAACATGCGCGTTGGATTAGCGTTGGATTGGCGTTGGATTAGCGTTGGAGTTCCGTTGGAGTTCTGGTGGGGTCCTGCACGGTGCTTTTCCAGACATATTTGTGGGAAAGTGCAGTTGCGCGGTCAATTTCTGTTGCTGCTCTGCCGCGCGCCAGCCGCAGGAGAACGGGCCGTCAAATTCTCGCTCTCGCAGGCTTGAATGTGAGCTGCTGCACTTGTGCATGGCTAGTTGCCCGTGATGTATCACGGTGACGAGCAGCGCTCGAACTCTTAGAATTCGTGAGAGGCTATGCTGCTGGGAGCTCACGTGCTGATATGTGTATTTTCGAGACGTTCGATGTCATTTCGTCCATGTGCACTCAAGACAGGGTGAACGAGAAGTAACCCTTCCCCTTCTTTGGCCGATCTCTTCCAAGATGGCCCCAAGAGGTGCCCAGGGGGCCACGAGGGGATCCAAAATGGCTCCAAAATGGCCCCAAAAGGCCCCTAAGAAGACCCATAGCGGCCCCAAGAGGTCTACCCGAGGCACCAAAGGCGCCCAAGAGCCCTCCAGGACAGCCGACAAACCACCAAGGCGTTCCAAGAGGCCTCCAAGCAGCGGCCAAGAGAGATCACAAGATGCTTCGAGAGGCATCCAAGATACTTCTAGCCCTTTTGCGTACCCTCCTCCTCCTGCTCCCCCTTTCCTCCTCCTACTCTTTCTCTTCCTCCGCATCCTCCTTGTCATCCTATTCATCGTCCTTCCCCTCACTCCCTCATGCATCCATCTAGCCTCCTCCTTCTCCTCCTTCCTCCTTCGCACGGGTCGGCCGTCCACCTCGTTGCTGCTGCGCTTCCCTGATCACCCCAACTCGCCTGGACATCGTTCCTGGATGGGCCAGTGGGGATACGCGAAGCGTCACGAATGTGATAGGCGTCACATGGTTACTGGAGGGTCGCACTTCGCGCTGCCCCTCGGGAGCCCCCAAAAAGGCCAAAATGGTGCCAAAACCGTAGTCGAACCAATGAGTTTGGCTTCCTCGCCGAGGCCGATATGTTTGGACGCTTTAACAGCCCGCGACGCGCCCCGTCCAGGTCCAGGGGAGGGGGCAAGGGGGAGGGGTAAACCCCTCCCCAAAGGGGAAGAGGGAGGGGTGGAAGAGGAAACGCTCTAAACCATCTACGCCCAAAAGGCTGGTGGGATTATTGCTTCCCCGAGGCCCCCACCCCAATCGCCCGAGTCCCGACCCGTGCCCAGCTTGCCCGCGTTGGGCTAACACTGCGTTCCACGGCGTAAGCCAAACGAGAAGACGATGCAGATGATGCTGATGATGATGCTGATGCTGATGATGATGATGATGATGACGACGATGAAGGTGGTGATGCTGATGCTGATGATGAGGAGGACGATGGATGATGGTGTGGTGCTAGCAGGGAGGTAATGGATGTATGATACGAGATGGTGTTGGTACATTGTTTGAACTCAGATGCGATGATATACTGCTGCAAGTTTTTGTACCAAGCCTAACGTTAGAACCATGCCACCAGATAGAAGCCGCAGTTCCCGTTGCACGTGGCACGCACATGGCAATACTTCAGAAACCAGGACAGCTGGCGCTGAACTGATGCGGCTTGTGATGAGCATGTACGGCGCTGCACGTATCACGGCGATCCAGCTTTGTCGAATCTGCCAGCTTGCCCATGAGGCGCACGTGCCTGGAGCTGATTGGAAGAGATATGGCAAACCTGAAGGCTTGCAAACGGGAAAGTACCAACGTCACCTTGACCAGATGTTGCCTCAACCCGATCACTTGTACTACGTGACTGTGCCCCTGAACCCCAACAGGTCTAGTCATCGAATTGCGAAATCCGTTCCCATTGCGTTGGGATATGAACTGTTGCTTGAGGAAATGAAGCACTCGCCCGACACGATGCGCATCCTGACGATGGATCCCCAGGTGCGGCCAGAATCTGTGATGAGTTTGCCAGTCTATCAGAATCACAAGTGTGTCAAGGAGGCGTCGGAGCTAGGGCGATTGCCTCCGTTGCCCTTGGCGCTATACGTTGATGGAGTATCATACCAGCAGCAAGCTGCTGGTAGGAGCGACAGCGTCACGGGGTGGTGGATCGAGAACATGATCACACGAAAGAGGCACTTGATCGCTGTTCTACGGAAGAGCGACGAGTGCCAATGCGGCTGTCGCGGCTGGTGCTCGATTTACCCATTGCTGAAAGGAATAGCGTGGCAGCTCGGCGCGATGGCTGCGGGCAAACGGCCCGTTCGCATGCACAATGACATGGCGTGGCCAGACGGACAGGCGCCGCCCGAACCAGAGCTGGGATTTACTGCGTGTGTGTTATACATCAAGGGCGATTGGTGTGAGCACGCGCGCACCCTAGGATTGGCATCGTGGGCGCAGGGGCACAATCCGTGCCAGTGCTGTGAGCTTGGGAAATCAGAACTGCATTCGTGTGCCCATCAACTTGGCCCAGACTGTCCATGGCCGCTCAGAGACGACGGCGACTACGAACGGATTGTGGCAGCATGCGAGGTGCAAGTTCTTCTCGCATCGAGAGATCACGTCGATGCAGTTCTGAGCGCGCTCAGGTGGCTGAAACCATCGGGCGCAAAACACGCAAAGGCCATCAGAACACGTGGGGTCATCAGAGATATAGTTGTCAATGGGGTGCAATTGCGAGATCAGGATCGGTTGGAGCCGTCGGACGACTTGGATGATATTGCTCAGCTGCATCGCGTCAAACTGCCAGCAACCATCATTTTCTGGCGCGCTCGGCAGACCAGCGGCGGCACTCTGATGGATGCTGCCCAGCGTCGGCGTCCACTTTTTTCTCCTTCGCTGGGCACGACGCCGACGCAGCCGTTGGCAGTCGACTCCATGCACAGCCTCTACTTAGGAGTTATTCAAAGGATGGTATCGGCATGTTTGTGGCGCATTATGTTACATAACAGTTGGCAGTTTCAGGGTACCCAGGCTGGCAAGATAGAGGTGGCATGTCGGCAAATACAAAAAAACATATGTTCTGCAGTGGCAGCGGGATCCAGGAAATAACATAGCCCACAACCTCAGGCCCAGGAACCTCGCCCTCAAGATGCTAGGCAAGCAGCGCGGTTTCAGCCATCAGGACCTCAGGGGCAAACATTTCTACTACGTTGAATCCTGGTCAGATCTGCGCCTTCTGGGGGGAAGCCAGAAGGCGCGGAGATGGACGGGATGTAAAAAGTAAACCATCCCCACCGCTGGTTCCGAATTAGTTTGCCCGCCAGAACCCGCATCATGGAGGTGGAGGCGTCAAGACCAAAGCGGTGGAGACGCGCTTGCTGCTTGACTTTGTCATGCACGAGCTTCGCCAAACAGGTGGCGCCCAACTCTACGGGGCGCCTCTGCTACAAGCAGGCGTGGCTCTACAACAGATCATGAAGCTGATCTCAGAGAACCCTGTCAAGATGAGCGCTGGCGTGCGCCTGAAACTATTAGAGCATATGAACATGCACATCCGGTGCTGCACGGCCACAGGCATCGACCTGACCCCGAAGCATCACTTGTGCTGCCACCTCTTCGACAGGACACCGTTTGTTTTTCAAGGGTCTATAACTACTGCGATTATGAAAATGTGATCGAATAGATGCGACAATGACGATGCATGGTGGAAGGATGGACGGGCGCAGGTTGGAGGAGGGGGTGGGGGTGGTCGAGGCGAGCGAAATGAATCATGAACAGAGGAGGGGAAGGAATAACAAGAGGGGGGCGATGACGACTTGAGAATTGGAAGTTCGACTAAGACGGCTAATATCAGCCTCAACCTCCCGCCTTCCTCAAAATGATTGCTTCTTGCCAACGCATCAAAGTCGTGCAACTCGCCTCATAGTGCAATATCCTACTGTTTGGTGTCCACGCCGGCTAATATGATTATCATTATGTGGTGTATGATTGTTAGTGGTAGCCGTAGTAGCAGTAATAATACTCATACTGATAATAGTAATAGTTTGTGAACAATGCTACTCGTAGTTGCCATTTGTTCCAGCATTTGTATTAGTGTTAGTCGTATGAGTATCATTACGGTCCTGCCTATGGTTATGTGTTGTTAACATGGCTGTTGGTCTGGGGACAAGGTGTGAATAGACGTGCGCCCTCTATTCTAATTATTCGCCCTGCATCTTATTTATGATAGGGAATCAACGCCCCTATACACGCCCTTCCACGTCCTGCATCAGTCCCGTAACCTTGAACCCCCTCCCCCCTCACTGAATAACTAACTATCTGCAGGGTATGCTTTCACGGGTCGCCGAAAGTATACACCACGTTCATAGACGAGGGTCTGAACTCACTCTTGCGTGACATGGCGCGCTTCGCTCACCGCAGCACATTTGAGTACAGGTGTTTCGCCCTTTTCGAGCTGGCCTGCAGGCTGGACCTCTCTACATGGCTCGTGCGCAAGCCTTGGGAGGGGATGGTCGCTGGGCATTCCTAGTTTTTCTGTGCTTGTCGTCGACGGCTGCTGCGCCGATGATATGTGAGAACGGTTTCCTCTGGGCCAGCTCATCTGCCGATAGGTTGACGGCACAGGGCGTGCCGAACAGCGTGGAGAGCACCACAGACAGTGCCATGATGCTGACATCATCGGTTGCATGCATTTTGAATGAGTTGCACGCCATTGAAAGGAACGCAATATTCCTGGAGATATTTTCGGGAGCTAGCGGTATCACTCGCAATATTATGAGCGAGGCTGGCGCAGGTGCGTTTTCTGTGGAAAAGAATGACCACTGGTTTCAAGACGCCACCCTGCTCATCGGGATGCTTTATAGTCTGTGGGTTGCATCGTCTATAGCTGTTGGGGGCACAATTCACTTCAGTAACCAATGCTCAACATGTATACGAATGGGTTCGGGACATACTCGTCGCACTACATCGTACCCGACAGGCGACGAGTCCAGGCCCGACGTCGTGCAAGCAAACCACTGCGCATTGCTAACGTGGGGACGGGTGGGGTCTGTGTTGCACGGGCAGGGTGATACTCGAAGTTGGCAGCATAGTGTCTATCATGCAGGGCACTGGGTGAGAGACCGCACATACATATATCCACGGCAGATGCACATACATAAGCAGCACTAATGCACGAGAAATAGGAGACGGGGAACAACTATATAATGAATCCGATGACGATAGCACCGACTACGACACATATGGCAACATAAACACGTCGAACACCTGTGCAGAACAAACACTTACAAATGTAGATAAGCTGCGAAACTATACGGGACGACTATACGTGTGCATGTGTAGGAACATTAACTTAAGTATCATGACGTGCGTGATTGAGGTCCATCACAGCACTGGTCGCAAACAGTAAGTCAACACACACACAGCCAGCACTAAACAACACTGTGCAACAACAGCAAGGTTTCAAATGTATGGCATGGCGTTGTTGTTGTTGCAACTGTTCCTTGAACACTGTTAGACTTATGTCCCAATGGTATTGAACATGGATTCCAATACTGATTGTCTGGTGCATCCATTCTCGGCTGCTCCTGTCCTCGTGCGGTGCTTGTGTCTGGGAAGTGTCAAGTCGATGCATGCGCGCGTGAAGTGGAGGTCTTACATGAGTTTCTTTGCCCAGATGCGGGGGGGGGGTACATCATGGTGGAACAGCCTTTCAATTCAATACTATATTTATACCGCCCTATGGCAGAATCCCTCAGAATGGTCAAGGCACGCCGCATTGTAACATATCTGTCTGCGTTTGGGCATGGAACTATCAAACCCCTGGAGTTGTGGACTACGCTTCCAGAAGTTGATGACCTCATCAAGTCGCTTCGGGCAAGCACGGATCGCCTTGGCACGCAAAAGCAATGTTTGTCACGCGTCACCCCTAAGTCTAAGGCTCGGAGCAAAAAGGATGCTGGTCACACTACCAAGAAGGGCTGGAGCGCCAAAGGGTGGGTAACTGGAGACACGAAGAAGTTGAAAGAATCGCAGGAATATCCTCCAGATTTTGTGGCTGCGCTGTCCTCTGCCGTGTTGCGAGCATCGCGTGTGCTGTCTCCGCCTGCTCCTGCTAGTGAGCTGGACTGACGTGCTGCGAGGGCGGCGCGTCAGGAGCAGGCATTGTTTCACATGTGGCTCGGCATCGCCAGCCACGCTCAGCTATTAACACGTTAATTTTTCTGTCAGTCTCAACAGTCCAGCTGCGCACGGGGCACTGGAGGCGCAGCAATGAGATGCAAAGAACACAGGTCAATGCTAGAGAGACTTGGGTCCGTGTGTACGTTGATGCCGAACGGGCGTTGGTTTCCAATGACCGTGGGTTTGGTGCTGTGGGAACTCGCGCCAAGCTGTGCGAGACGTGATTCCGCATGTGCAATCCTCCCCCACATTTTAGATGTTAGTCTCTCCTTCTCGTGCAGTTCCTCTGGTGGCCCAGCCAGGCAACTTCAGCATGTTTGTAGGGTCGTTTCAGGGCCCTGAGGGCGCCCGCAGGAGAGAGGGAGCGCATGCGAAATCCAATGGTATTCCAATGGTAGCCTCAGGCGCAACTACGACACGTTGGAATTCCAATGCAATTCCAATGCAACGCCAATGCAAATCCAATAGAAATCCAATGGGAATCCAATGGGAATCCAATGGGAATCCAATGCCAAGCCAATGCAAATCCAATGCAAATCCAATGCCAATCCAATGCCAATCCAATGCCAATCCAATGGCAATCCAATGGCAATCCAATGCCAATCCAATGCAAATCCAATGCAAATCCAATGCAAATCCAATGCAAATCCAATGCAAATCCAATGCAAATCCAATGGTAATCCAATGCAAATCCAATGCAAATCCAATGCAAATCCAATGCACGTCCGGTTGGTGACCATAGGCCGGCGCGGAGGCGCCGAGGAGCTGCCCGCGCCGCGCACTCTCGTTGGTTGTCTTTCCCTCTGGTTGTGTTCCTTAGCCACCTGGCCCGAACGGTAACCCTGCAATACCTAATCTTCACGCCAGCGCCGCTAGCAGCTCGCGCTAAAACTAGCACCATAAACA
>CAUYUJ010002672.1:0-12500 GCA_963575745.1 Prorocentrum cordatum
TGGGGCAGGGTCTGGGGTGCTTCGATGGGTGGGCTGCTCTACTTTTGGCGTCGTCTGGTTTACTGTTGGGCGTGGTCTGGTCTACTATGAGGCGGGGTCTGGTCTGCTTTTGGGTTGCCTGGCTTGTTTTTGCAGGAGGTCTGCTGTCCTTCTGGGCTGGGTCGGGTCAACACTTTGGCGGTCTGGTATACTTCTGGGCGGGGTCTGATCTACTTCTGGGTGTTCTGGTTTACTCGGGCAGGGTTTGCTCTTCTGTCGGACGGGGTCTGCCGTACTCCTGGTGTGGTCTGTTCTGCTTTCCCTCGATGTCTCGTCAACTTTGGGCGGGGTCCAGTCTACTTTGTGGGCGGTCTGGTTTACTCTTGGGCGGGCTCTGCTCTACTTGTGGGAGGCCTGGCTCGCTTTACTGGAAGGTCTTGTTTACTTGTGGGCTCGTTCTGGTTTGCTTTTTGGTGGTCTTAGCGATTTGATGGGTGTTCTGGTGCTCTTCTAGGCGGGGTGTGGGATACCTTTGAGGTGGTCTTGCACCGGAAAAGCATTGCTGGTTTGCTATTGTATCACATGCTATGCCATACCGCCGTGCTATGCCATGCGTTGCTGCGCTATGCTGTGCCACGCCATGCGCTGCTCTCCTATTTGACGCCTTCTAGGCTATGGTCTGCGACGCCATGCGACGGGATGCGATGCTGCAGATGTGGTGTTCCGCCCAAAAACCTCGGTAGGAGCCACGTGGTGATCGTGCGTGGCTGTTGTACACGGAACGACATTTGCTGTGCTCTTGTTTTTCTTTTTCTTTTTTTTTCTTTTTTTTTTTTCCCCCCTTTTCTTTTCTTTTATTTTAATTTTTTTTTTTTTTTTCTTTTTCTTTTTCTTTTTTCCCTTTTCTTTTTTTCTTCTTTTTTTTTTTTGCTGTGCTATGCCACGCGATGCTATGCTATGCGATGGCCTGCTGTAGCTCCATTCGGTCGCTCACCCCGATGGTAGTCGCGTGGTTGTTTGGGCCCACAATCTCAGCCATGTAAGCGTGCACGCGCCTGGCACGCGGGGGGGCGGGGGAAGGGGGGGGGACGGAAAGGAGGAGGAGGAGGAGGAGGAGGAGGAGGAGGAGGAGGAGGAGGAGGAGGGGGGGGAGGAGGAGGGGGAGCCGGGCCCGCAGGTCGCCGGCAAGGGGGGGAGGAGGAGGTTTGTTGGGGACGGGCCTGAAGCCAAATCACCTCCTCATTCAGCCAAAATCGGACGCCTCCGAGTCTGACTCGAAACCGGAGTTCGAGGCTCGGAGGGAGACGGCACCTAGGTCCTTGACCCAGGGTAAATCCGACTCTGCAAGGCCGAACGAATCCAAAACCTGCTCACGCGGGGCGAAGCCCCCCGCGAAGCCTACAGTGGCTGGACCTGAAACTCCCTGGGGGGCCTGGCCATCCTCCACCAGCGTCTGAGCCAAGACCCTCCGTTCGGCGAGGCTAAGGCTCACGTGAGCCCCCAGAGTTAAATTCTTCAGGTCCTTCTTGTACGACGGAAACTTGCCCTGCCGAATCCTTCTCAGCTGGTCATTAATTCCGCCCGTCGTCGATTTGGGCCTACACAGGCCTTTAGCTCCAGCATTGGGAGCCCCAGAGAAAAACGATCCGCACCGACAACAAAACTGGATCCTTCCCCTGGGGTTTCCAGGAGGTTCCAAGACAGGGCAGGCCAAAAACGCATGACCGTTGGCCCGAAAAACTTGCCGAGAGAAAGGCCGCCACTCCTCCCCCAAGTCCAAAGAACCTCCCACCTCCCTTTGGTCGTCGGCCAGGGCCTGGCCGTGGGCATCATCGTCTTGTGGGTGCTGCCGCGGGCCATCGCTGCCTGTCGACCTGGGCACTAGGCCCGTTGAGTCACGGGGCCCATTGGACATCAGCACCTCGACCGATCCAGCCCACCTGCAGGCCTCGCGGGCAAGGCACCTGAGGCCTCTGTACAGGTTGGCCTCATCGTCGCTGACCCCATGACACTCAGCTCCTAATTTAGCAAACCTATATGCGAGCCCATTGGCCCGTCTTTCCCAAACACTGCTTCTGCCAGCCTCGACGTCGGCCGCAGTGGCGTGGCCGAGCGTCTTATAACACTCGAAATCGCTGAGAGTGAACGAGCTCCACACGGGGCCCCACAGGTGACCACGGGGGGCTCCAGGGCCCTCCGCGAACCCAGGGCCCCGAGCCAACGAATCCAGAGTGCTCTGGCAATCAATGTAGCATTGAAAAGGGGGAAGACCTACTTGCGTAAGCATATATACAGCATAGTCTTCCCCGTCTTTACTAGTTTGCTGCGGGGCCGCACTCAGTGGAACTGGGCCGTAGGCCGCCGAGATCAACTCCCCAAACCTGTCGACCGACACGATACTCCAACCAGCCCGAGTGAGCCCATCGAGGCCCATGTACTTAGCCGACCCGTCAAGGAAGAGCAACCCCGTCAAGAACCCCGTCTCGGGCCTCTCGTGCCAGTGAACAATTTGCGTGGGCTCCTCTACGTCGAAGAGCGAGCGAGGGTGAGGAAAGATGCACCTCGCGAATCTCTCCGCCATCAGCGGCCCGAACTGCTTCACTCTCCGCGCACACCTACACAAGTGAACACTCGCAAGGTCTCGCCGCAGGCCTTCATGCGCAGGGCACTCGTACTGACGGTGCCACAAAGTACCTGGGGCCCCCTTGCACACCTGACACTGATCATCATCGTGAAGGTTGTGAGCATGCAGACGAGCTTGGGGCCAGTGAACTCCCGAGACCAAGCCTCTTAAGCATCTCTGATGGTGCTTTCCCCAGTCCACAGACTTCTCCCTGAACAACCTGGAAATACCATCCCAGAAGATAGGGTACACAGGCGGCCCATCAAGGCCGTTCTGCAAGTGCAGGGCATGTCTATCTGACGCTCGCACAGCACCTTGCCTGATCAAAGTCCTGACCTGCATCGGGGAAAGCCTGAACAAGTCATGCACCACATTCAAGTCATCTTTGATGGTGTGCTGGTCTACAAAGTCCCAGCCTATGCCTCGCAACGTTAAAAGCGCGACGTCGCTGGGAGAAGACGCTGACCTCCACGGCTGAGCTGAATTCTGAAACTTGGCGACCGAGACCCTCATGGCATTGGCCAACACCTGGACGTGAGGGACAGCTTCCCAAACAGCAGTAGCCCACATAAACAGAACGTGCCCCACATAAACCACCAAAGGGTCTACCTTTGCCCCGAGCCCGTACGTGTACATCCTGAGCCCAACCGAAGCACCTTTAGGGGGCCTGCCTAGGGAACTTGCAGCACCAATACGGAGCCCAGCCATTTTTGTAGGGGCCACCCCAGAGACCGAGGATCCCCAGAGGGCCGATGCCACGGGCCCCATCCTGTGAACCATACCGATGTCAGCTCCAGCTCCTTGCAATATCTTGAGCCTCCTGGCCCTGCGCGAAGCACCTGCAAACCTTGAGTTTTGAATTCCAATCCTGCGGAGGCCTCCCAGGGTAGCGTTGGTCCCTAGATTCCGCGCCGTGTCGGTGCGGCACGAGGTGGGAAGGGACCAGGCCTTGGACAGGTGCGCCTCAACCCCCTTCGAACAGAGGTAAGCACACTTCTTAAACTCCACGGGAAGCTGCAGCTGCTTGAAGCTCTTGAACAGAGACTCTACTGCATCAGCCAATTGGGCCGCAACCTAAAGCTTGGGCCCGCAACTCTGAACAGTGACGTCGTCCACCACATTGCGCATATACAACAAGTTCCTGCTCTCACGGGCCTCCAAGAGCGGTCCTAGAAGCAACATCTTGGCGAAAGTCGTGGCCCCCGAGCACCCAGCTACGATCGCCCCGTTCGACTCGACGACGGCCGACGAAGCTCCCCCGTAAAGAAGCACACGGTAGCCTGCATAGATACTACAATAAGCTTTGACCAGCCTAACTGGAAAGCCAAACCGTTTCGCTGCGATCAGAAGGCCCCCGTGGTTGACATTCTCATAGAACTTAGCCAAGTCCAAGAGTGCCGACGCTGATTCGAAGCCTGCTTTACGACAATGAGCCCCGAGCAAGTTGTGGACCCATCCAGCCCTCTCACACGTAGTGTCTGGCCCAGAGCCCCAGAAAAATTCGTACACGTGGGGCTTTTCCCATGAGCGGCAATACGGCTGTCTCAAACGGCTCCAGAGCTTCATGAAAAGGCAGAGCAATCCGATCGGCCTGACCCCTCCCGTCGGTTTGTCCAAGAAAACCACATTGGCCAGGAACATCAGGAAGGCCCCAGGGTCAACCTCGAAGAGCGTCAGAATCTCCAGAAGACGAAACTGATGGCTTTCGGGCAGCTGCAATACCCACCTCGGGTGGAATCCATCCCAGCCTAGGCCCGCCGCGGGCCCGTACATCCTGCAAACTCGGTGTAAATCGTCCAGTCTGAGCGGGGAAAGGGCAGGCTCGTCGGCAGGAACTTCCCAAGAGCTCGGTGCGGGCCCGCGGCCAGCTCGAAACCACATCGGATGCCACGCATCGATAAGCTCTTGCACTGCGGCCTGACCAGCCACTGGAAGCCGAGGATCATCTGACATACCTCGCGAAAAAAAACACTCGAGACCTGTTGCTTGGAGAAGGCGTGAGCTGCTTTGCCACCTCCAGAGACGGCACTCTTGGCCCATTCTTTCCACTTAGCCAGCTGCGAGGCCGCGTCCAGCCGCTGGCGACGAGTGCACTCTTTGCAGATGGCCCCATTGACGTCGTCGTTCCAGGATCCTTCCCCCGATGCCGCCATAACCATGGTGTGCAACTGGGCCTTGGTGGGCCCCTCTTCAGTCAGCTGGAGGTCATCCAAAATGTCGAACAGCTTAAGCTTCCAGGATCCCAAAAGAGCTCTCCCCTTGGCGCCTGGGTTCCCAGCACTGATAGCTTTTGCCTTCCTGAGCAGGGCCTCGAACGAGATCCAGCAGACAGTCTGCTTCGAGAAACGCCGACGGTGATCTCGCTCAAGCAGCGCAGCTAAAGGAACTTTCCGAGACTGGGGCCCAGCGGAGCGACCAACGTACCCTTTCTGATCACATATCCCATGAATTTCAACCAAGCGAGCTTCGGCTTCCCCGAACCACTCCCGAGCTAGCGAGTCCAAATCTGTGTCTAGGGGGTCGCTCCATTGGACGTCCCTTTCCTGCGGCAGCGGCCCCATGAGCGCGGTGCTGAACGGCTTGAAACGCGTCTGCTGCTGGACCACCGCCGTCTGGCAGAGGTTCCCCAACCGAAGCAGCACAGGGCAATGGGGAAAAAGTGGCGCTCCTCGGATAGCCTGGACATCTTTGATGCACGAACTGATAGCCGATGACACGACGAAGTAGTCGAGCTCCCTTCCTCCTCCGTCATGCTCCGTCAGCTCCTCCTCCTCCATATCTTCTCCCATGGCAGTCCTAGGAGCGCAGGCCGAGCAGGTTGCCTCGCCAGTAGCGGCTAGCACACCGTGCACATGCTGTATCCAACCTGATAGCTGGAGAGCCGCGGGCGTGAAATTCCAATCACCTTGCACAACCCACGGACGCTTACTGCACAAAAGAAGCGCTCCCAGAACTTCCAAAATCTCTAGATTCACGCCCGTCACGCCTATGTCGTTGACGAGATAGACACTGTAGATCTCAAGGCCCTGGTCGAACCCCGCATTGATGACCCGACCTACGATCCTCCCGTCGAACCTGCCCACTCCTGGAAGATCCAAGGGCCTCGAAGCAATCTCCCCAGCGACCAAAATACCGACTCCTCCAGAGCTTTGCAGGGGCCCGTCGCCAGTGCTGAGGGCCTTCCCGAGGGACACCTGGTACCCGTTCCTGCGGGCCCAACTCTGGGCCGAAATTATCTTGTCGGGGGACTTCAACCTGGTCTCCTGGAGCGTGATCACCTGGAACTTGCTTTGGACCAAACCCCAAGAAGCCGCCCCAGGCCCTCCGACGTCTGCTTGATCTCGGACCCAGTTCACCACAGTGTCTGCCGTAGACCAGCTGTTGACATTGGCTCCAAAAACGCACAAGTCAGCAGATCCCCGCGCTACACCAGAGTCACGATCGTCCGCAAGAAGATTACGAGCGGGAGGTTCTTCTGCCCTCCCGTCGGATTTCAACCGACGTATTTTCGAATCCGCATCGGGCTCCACTTGGGGACGAGGGTAGCCGCGCACACTGCCAGCCAATCTAACTTCTGCGTCAGGAAGCTGCGCCAGCAAAACATCCTGCCCCCCCTCCCCACGCGCTGAGTCCCCCGCCTCCTGTGGAAAGGGTGCCCTGGGGGTGGGAAGGGCCGGTGGCGACGACTGTTGCGTCCTAACGCCACGCGAAGAGCAAGCCGTCGCAGCCGAAGAAGCAGACCCCGCTGCCGAAGATGGCGACGCCCTCTGAGCTGACCATGTCCCCAACCCCGAGGAGCGGGCCAGTTGGGGATACTCCGCATGAGCCTGCAATACCGATGACGCCGAAGGGCCGCTGCAGGCACTCGAACTCCCCGTGCATGCGGGCAGGGGGGTTCGACGAACGGGGGCTGAATCCCCTGCCCCCCTGCCCTTCGGGCCGAGGCCCCGTCGTGGCCGAGCCACGTGCAGCCCCAGCGCAGGCCAAGCCTGGTAGTCAAGAGCGTCCCCAGCGCCGGCTTGGGCCAAGCCTCCGCGACGCCAAATCGGCTCAGCCAGAGCCCCCGAAAGGGCCTGCACAGACCGCGGGAGCAGCGACGGCACCGCGAAGCCGATCTCCTCCGACCAGTCGACGTCCACGACGTTGTGGTCCCAGAAGCGCTCGAGGTCGTCAAAGCCTCCGCACTCTTTTAATCCCCAAGGCTGCAGCAGCCTGGGCATACTTGCGCTTGGCGGCCTCCTGAGCTTCTCCTGGGGAAGCTTGCCTGAGCTCCTCAGCGGCCTTCCTGAGGTCTTCTGTGCGCGACTCGATGTCGATGTCGTCTTGGCCCAGCAGCTCCATGTCGATGTCGTCTCCGTCTCCATCAGCTGCAGGGATGCCTTCACCTCCTCGCGCCCCTTCGGCACGGCCAGCTCCAGGAGCCCCTTCGCCGCCAGGAGGAGCGTTGCCGCCTGAACCGCCAGGATGCTGAGCAGGAGCACCTCGAGCGGCCACCGCTTCCTTCTGGCGCTTGTCCAGCACGGCCAAAGCTGCCCTGACCTCGGCGTCTTCGCGCAGCGACTCGTCCAAGGCGGCCTCGGTGATCTTGACCAGGTCCCCAAGGTCTGAGGCAGACACCTTAGCATAGACACCTTCAGCTTGTGACAGCTCGCGGCGAAGCGACTCCACAGAGGCCTTGATGGCTGCCTCTTCCACATCGAGGGCAGCTCGACGCTCTTGAAGCTTGCGTAGCTGCTGCTCGAACTTCTCGTTCTTCTTCCGCAGGTTCTCGACCCGCCAGCGAGCCGTGACCACGGAAGGCGGGTGCTCGGCGACCTCGCGCTGTGCTGTTGATTTGGTTTGTTGTGGGAGTGTGCTGCGGTGTGTGTGTCTGTTTGTGTTGTGGGGTGTTGTTTGATCTGTGGGGGGTTGTTGTGGTGCTATGTGTGCTTTTGTTTTTTGTTGTTTGTGGGTGTTGGGTTGTGGTGTTTGGTGTTGTTGGGTGTCTGTTGCAGGTGGTGTGCCTTTTGGTTTGTGGGTTTGGGCTGTGTTGTGTGTGTGCTGGTGGCTTGTGGTGTGTTGGGTGTGTGCTCGTGTGCTGGATTGTTTGGGTTTGGTTTTGCTGTGTGTGATGTTGTGATGGTGTTGTTTGTGGTGGGGTTGTTTGTGTGTGCTTTGTGGTGTTTTGATGTGTGTGGGTTGGGTGTTTGTGTGCTGTGGGTGTTGTGTTTGTGTGTGGATTGTTGTTGTGCTTTGCGCAGCCAGGGACAGAGGCCACCAGGCTCGCCCTGGAATTGCCCCTTCGCGGCCCGCCCTTGGCCTGCAGGAAGTTAATGACCTCCTTGAAGGACGGGCCACCGTTGCCGCTGCCGCCGCCACTGTCTGGAGGGGCAGACTGAACTTGCTGCTTGTTGTCCTTCTCCTTGTCCTTGAGCAGGGCGTCCAGCTGCTTCTGCATGGCTTGGATGGTCTTGGCCTGGGCGTCGCCTGGGCCACCTGGCGGGCCATTGGCCCACCGACCCTTCCCTCCAATGGCTGCAGCTGAGCTCCCCTTTCCGCCTCCCTTAGCGCGGTTGGCGGCAGCTTGGGCCGCCACGAGCACGCGTTGGGGGCAGGAATTCCCACATCCTCGGCGCTTGACCCTGCTTGCCCAGTTGTCAAATGCCCCGCACTTGCCACATCCCCAGAGGGGGAGATGCGGCCCTGGAAGCACATCGGGCCCCATCCACGACAGCGAGAGCAGTGGACGGGGGAAAGCTGGCTCGCGAACGCGGCGCCTCTCTGAAGTACGCGCCCGCAACTCTCAACACCTGAGAGCAGAAAGGCTGGGGGGAGGAGGAGGAGGAGGAGGAGGAGGAGGAGGAGGAGGAGGAGGAGGAGGAGTACGACCAGGATACTCTCAGGATGTCCGTTGGAGACACCGGTAGTGGGCCCTCGGGGGGGCCTCGTCGCCACGGATGGGCGCACCTTGGAAAATCAATGCGTTGGGGCTCGGGAGGGCTCCGGGGACCGATCTTGAAGAGGAAGGGTGGAGGAAGGAGGGGCAGGTGGCAGCTGCTCTCCAAGGCCCTCTCGGCTCAAGCCGCTCGTGCTGCAACCGCTGTTCACGAAGTCCCGGCGCCTGCGCCCAGCGCCCGAGCAGCGCGCGGGATGTCCGCGGATCCTCTCAGTGAGCCCAATTGGCTGGCGCCATATTTGCGGGATTGGCGCCACGACCATCCTCTCCGAGCCACCGAGCCCATTGTGTCTGGGTATACAAGTGAGAAACCGAAGAAGAGCGCACAACGTCCGTGGCACTACTACACTGTGAAGCAGCCGGCAGGCGGTGTTCAAGCGTGGCTGCTCGTTCCTTTCCTCGTGAGGGCCCCAGCCTCTGGCGGGACACCCCCTCCGAAGGGAGCAGAATCCCAGGCGGGCTTGGAGACCAGAGTCAAGGATGGCGTTTTGATGGAGCACTACACAAACATCCATCGGATCGCGGCCCTCTTGGAGAGCCACCCGCTCGTATCCACCGTCACGCAGCACAAGGTGGACAAGTCCCTGCACCCTCGGCGCTTAGACGAAGATGGCCGGGCGTCCAGGTACCACCAGTCCCCCTGGGATTTGGCAGTGACGCTCGCAGCCTCTGGCGCGAAGTTCACTTGTGGGTGGAGCACCAACACGATCAAAGATCCGCTCGCGGCGATGTGGTGGCTCCTTGCGGGGGGTTCCGCAACGGAGGAGAACCTCGTCCAGGCGGAGGCGATATTTTGGGATGTCGCCGAAGCCGGCCCGATCTGGCCGCCCGGCTTTTCCGCTCCCACGGAGCCCTGCCATGTCGCCGCCCGCCCGGCCATGTTGCCGCCGAGCGCTTCCGCGAGCGCCTCCGGAAGCGGCAGCGTGGCGCCCGTTGCTTCCCCGGCGGCCGCGTCGTTGTCCCAGCCTCCGGCGGGAGACGCAGCGCGCGCATCCGCGCTGGCGCCGCAGGCAGCTTTGGCGAGCACGTCTGTTCCGCCGCCCCTGCCGTACGCCACCGAGCCCGCGCCGGCGCGCACGTCAGCCTCTGCTCCACCGCCTCAGCCTCTGGCGGCGAGGCCCCTGCAGCTGCCTTTGGCGGAAGCGCCCGCGGCCGCGGTGGGGGCGCCCGCCGACGCGACCGGAGCGGCCTCCGCGTCGTTGCCCCAGCCTCTGGCGGGAGACGCAGCGCGCGCCTCCGCGTTGGCGCCGCAGGCAGCTCCGGCGAGCACGTCTGTTCCGCCGCCTCTGGCGTGCGCCACCGAGCCCGCGCCGGCGCGCACGTCAGCCTCTGCTCCACCGCCTCAGCCTCTGGCGGCGACGCCCCTGCAGGTGCCTTTGGCGGGGGCGCCCGCGGCAGCGCTCGGGGCGCCCGCCGACGCGACCGGAGTGGCCTCCGCGTTGCTGCCTGCGCCGAGCGGTGGCGCCGAGCGCCAGGACAACCTCGCGGACGACCAGGTGGGGGCGGAGGAAACGGCTGAAGTGCAGGGTATCGATTATACCGAAGATAAGGATGACAGCTTGTCGTCTGGAGGGGAGGAGCAGGACGTCCACGCCGAGCCCGCGCCGGAGCAGGCCCCCCCGGCTGAACCGCAGCACAGGGTGCGTCGCCGCTCGAGGTCCCGACCGGGGCCTCAACGTACACGCGACCCAGCCTCTGGCGGGGCGGACGGCGAGGTCGACCTCACCGTGCACGTGTCCGCCAAGAAACTGGAGCGCTTGTCGGAGGACCAGAAGGAGCGGCTGCGCCAGATCGTGCGCACCAGTGAGCGGCAGGTGCACTTCGGCGAGTACTGGCAGGGAAGGGTCAGCCTGCGTGAGCGCATGCCTCGAGAGGCTCCGCAACTGGCGAGAGCTCGCGACGAGCGTCGGGCGCTTCTCCTCGGTGAGTTGCTGGAGTACGCGGACCCGATCCCGGGCGCTCCGGAGTTCATCGCTGGAATCCCTTCCAAGAACACCATGCGCTTCGGCGCCAACGAGGGCGTCGTCAAGGCCATCGCCAGCAGGAAGATGCACTACATGCGTTTGCTGACAAACAAGATGGACGAGGATGAATGGCTCACCTTCGTCGAGGAGTGGCCGGACTTGTCCCCAGCCTCTGGCGGGTGGTGGGTGCTCCAGCGCGACGCTTGGGAGCAGCTCAAGCAGGAATGGCGGGGGTTGTCTCCAACGATGCCGAAGCCCAGTCGACCCCCAGCCACGTCCTCTCCACCCATCTCCCTTCCCTCCACGCGGTAGGGAGTCGGCGAAGGAGGAGGGAGAGGACGAGGATGGGGGAAGGGGAGGGAAGGGGGAAGGGCGAGGAGGGGGAGGGACAGGGGGCGGCACCGTTGGAGAGAATCCGTCGCCACGCTGAGGACTTTCGCCTGCACGATACGCGCGACTACGTGAAGCACATTCTGGCACTGCACGATGGCGAGGCCAGGCTTGTGCGGGCGGGGTGGGAGCCATTCCCAGCCTCTGGCGGGAGCATCCTTCAACCTTGCTACTGGCACTACCAATTTTCGCGCGGCTGGGACACGTACTCGTGGCTATCCACCCACAAAGGAAACTTGACCATCCAAGACCTGGACTGGATCATGATGAAGGACGGCGGCGAGACTGGCTTGATGAGGAGCGACCCAACCTTCGGGAACTGGCAGATCCGCAGTGGCCAATTCATCACGCTGGCCGAACTCTTCTGGTTCGGGAAACACTTGTGCTCATGCTACGACATCTACCGCGCTTACCTGAGCCTGCCTGTGTGGATCCAGAAGCGCAAGCATTCGACCTCGCAGTCCGCGGCGGGAGTCCTCAGGCGCAACGCGAAGGCGTTGCGCCACCAGGAGGAGGGCAAGCACGGCTTGCCCTCGAACCCGGGGAAACGCGGGCGGCGGTGAGCACTTGCCCTCGGCGCCTGCGGTGCCGAGCCCAGCCTCTGGCGGGAGTGGCCTCGCGCCCAGCTTCGGTGCCAATGCCAGATTTTTTACAGCGGAACTGCAGATTCCGCGTCCGAGCGAAGCCGAAACAATCTTGGAAACAGCTTCCCTCCTCATTGTCGTCCTCCCCTCCGCTCCCTGCTGCATTAGTCCTCAGTCTCCCCCCTGCTCCTGCTGCTAATCCTGCACCCTCGCGAGCACAAGGGCGCAGCAAAACCCAGCCTCTGGCGGGAGTGAGGCTCGACGTCCAGGGGAAAGCTTGAGGACGCCAGAACAGGACCGCCTGGCCTGTCCACCGTGGGACGTCGCTCCTGCATCGCTCTCCCGCCCTGTCCCCGCCCCCGGCTCTACTCGCCCCCTCCCCCCCGTCTCTGCCCCCCCTGCCCCTGCTAGTCCTCGTCGTCGTGCTCCTGGATGTCGACCAGGTCCCCAGAGGGAGTCATTTGTTCCGTGAAACTTCTCTCCGTCCTCCGCCCCCCATCCCCACCCCCCATTCCCTCCTCCGTCGCCCTCCTGCTCATCCCGCCTCCCCCCCCCCCCCCCCCCCCCCCCCCCCCCCCCTCCCTGCCCCTGCCTCCATGCTCATCTCCCCCTCCCTCCTCTCCTCCTCGGCTCCTCTCCTCCTCCTCCCCCTCCTTCCTCCCCTCCTCCTCCCTCCTCCTCCTCCTCCTCGTCCTCTTCCGCCTCCTCCTCCTCCTCCTCCTCCTCCTCCTCCACCTCCGCCTCTTCCTCCCCCATCCCCCGCCCCCCCACCCCCACGCTGCGCCGTCGCTCATGCCAGAGAAGCTATCAATGGCAGCCCCGTCGCACAGACCCTGCGAAGAAGCAGGCCAGACTGCTAAAAGTAGACCGGGCCCTGCCAAAAAGTAAACCAGACCCTGCCAAAAAGTAGACCAGACCACCCATAGGTAATCCAGACCCTGCCAAAAAGTAGACCAGACCCTGCCAAAAAGTAGAACAGACCACCCATAGGTAAACCAGACCCTGCCAAAAAAGTAGACCAGACC
>CAUYUJ010002672.1:22500-87203 GCA_963575745.1 Prorocentrum cordatum
CCCTCTTGTGCGGGGAGGGGGAGGGGCAACGTTAGGGATCCAAGTTTACGGGTTCTCGGCGGCTGTCTAGGCTCGGGGTGCCTTCCAGCGGCTGCGCCTCGCTGAGAGCGTTCTGCGGGTGCCTGGATCGTTCCGAGGGGCTGCCGGAGAGCCAAGTTTATGACCCGAAAGCCACAGGGCCACGTTAGTGGGGGATAGGTTCAGGGTGGGATGCATCGACCTCCAATTCCTCCTCTTCCTCCTCCTCCTCCTCCACAATTACACAATCTGAATACTACTCTCCTCTCTCCCCTGATGACGTCCGGAAGATGTTCGCCCCCCCCCTTCGCGTACTGTTTTTATACCGGATTCCCGAGAATTGGGTTGTCGTTTTTTGTTTTTTGTTATTTGTTCTCAAGATGTTGTTCCCGCTGAAGCGCTGGCCTCATTTTCGGGCTCCCGCTCTTTCCGAAGTGTGCTCCCGCTGCAGCGTTGGCGTCATTATGTTTAGTGCCTTGCCACGGCATGCAATGCAATGCTATGTGGTGTTCCGCTGTGCGATGCCATGCCTTCAGCTGCAATGCTAGGATATGCAGAGCTTGACTACGCAGTACCACGCCATGCTATGACATGCTACGCTTTGATCTTCAACGCCATGCTATGCCATGTTCTGTTCTGTGCCGCTGTGCGATGCCTTTCTTTGCGTTGTAATGCTTTGTGATGCAATTCTTCTCTACGCCACGCCACGCCATGCTATGGCATACTACGCTCTGCTGTGCTCTTCTACGCCCTGCTATGCCGTGCTCTACGATGCATCGCGTACCCTCTCGGGATCATTGCCCTGCTCGACATCCGACTGTGCGAACAGAGAGGAGATCTACGTCATAGTAAGGGATGGGAGGGAGGGGTAGGACGTCAGATATGACGCGAGCGCACCTAGCTTGTCCTCCCCCCTTCTTCTCCTCCTCCTCCTCCTCCTCCTCCTCCTCCTCCTCCTCCTCCACAGTTGCACAATATGAATACTGCTCTCCTCTCTTCCCTGGTGGCGTCCGGGGAACGTCCGGCCCCCCTCCGCGTACTGGTTTTTTACACAGGATTCCCAGGAGTTTGGTTTTCGTTTGGGTTTGTTTTCAAAATGCTGCTCTCGCTGAAGCGCTGGCCTCATTTTCGGGCTACACCTCGTTCCGAATCGTGCTCCCGCTTCAGCGTTGGCCTCATTTCCGCGCTTCCGCTCGTTCCGAATCGTGCTCCCGCTGCAGCGCCGGCGTCATTATTTTCGAGTGCCATGCTCCAGCCTGGTTTCCGGTCCTTCCACATAGGCCCCAACATCTAGAACACGGCCTCCCGAAGGAACCATTGGAAGCGATTCCATACTCGGTGTCGATTCGTTGATTTTTTGGGCCGCAGAAGTCGTTCCCCCCACCTTAGGCCGTCGCGCGACGCGAGCGCACCTAGCTGGCCGCTGTTTAGAGGGAGCTGCTCGGAGCCAGGGGGCGACAAATTCTCCAAATTCGTTGTGCGCGAAGGCGCGGCATGGGAGCCGCGCCAGGGCAATGTCGGGGCTAGCCAGGCAGTGTCCCCCGCGGGGCCCCAGTGGGCCCCTGGGCTCCTGGAAGCCGACGGCGGCCAAAGTTCACCGAAAACGCCCAAAAACGCCCTGCCTCGATCCTCGACGGCCGTGGGCAAAAGCATGTCAGCCAGGGGAAAAAAAGAGAGGGAGGAGAAAGAGGAAGAAAGGGAAGAGGAGGAGGACGAGGAGGAGAAGACGACGACGACGACGTCGACGACGACGAACACCGACGACGACGACGACGACGACGACGACGGACACCGACGACCACGGACGACCACGACCAGGGGCGAACGACGCGACGGACACCGACAACGACGACGGATACCGATGACCACAGACGGACACCGATGATTACAGACGACCACGACCGCGGACGACGACAATGATGCCGGACGGCGACGACGACGACGACGACGACGACGACGACGGACAACGACGACGACGACAACGGGCGACGACGACAACGACGACGACGACGGACGACGACGACGGACGACGACGTCGGATGACGACGACGACGAAGACGACAACGACGACGACGAATTCGAAGAAGGGCGACGACGACGACGACGATGATGGACGACGACGACGGACGACGACGACGACGACGGGCGACGACGACGGGCGACGACGACGACGAACGGGCGACGACGGACGACGACGACGACGACAACGGACAACGACGGACGACGACGACGGTGGACGACGACGACGACGACGGACGACGACGATGGCGGACGACGACGGCGACGACGACGGACGACGACGATGACGGGCGACTACGACGACGGACGACGACGGACGGACGGACGGACGGACGACGGACGGCAGCGGACGACAACGGACGACGACGACGACGACGACGACGAGAAGGAGAAAAAGGAGGGGGACGGGGGGGGCGAGGAGGGGGAAGAGGAGGAGGATGGGGAGGAGGAGGGGGAGGGGGAGGAGGAGGAGGAGGGGGAGGGGGAGGGAGGAGGAGGAGGAGGAGGACGGGGAGGGAGGAAGAGCAGGAGGAGGAGGAGGGGTGGAGGAGGAGGAGGAGGAGAGGGGAGGAGGAGGAGGAGGGAGGAGGAGGGGGGAGGAGGAGAAGGAGGAGGAGGAGGAGGAGGAGAGGAGGAGGAGGGAGGAGGAGGAGAGGAGGAGGAGGAGGAGGGGGGAGGAGGAGGAGGAGGAGGGGGAGGAGGAGGGGAGGAGGAGGAGAGAGGAGGAGGATAATGAGGGGGAGGAGGGGGGGAAGAGGAGGAGGATGAGGAGGAGGAGGAGGAGGAGGAAGAGGAGTAGGAGGAGGACGAGGAGGAGGTGGAGGAGGAGGAGGAGGAGGAGGAAGACGACTACGAGGAGAAGAAACAGGAGGAGGAGGAGGAGGGGAATGAGGAGGAGGAGCAGGAGGACGAGGGACCGGAGGAGGAGGAGGAGGAGGAGGACACGACGACCCAGAGATCCGGGGATGTGTGTTTTTCCATTCGTTTTTTGTCCTTCTGAGTTTTGGACTTTGAGCCCCGTCGTCGGGCCCAGGGGCCATCGAAAATGGCTCCAGGGTGAAAAACCACTCCCGGGGAGACGACCGCGACCACCCAGAGATCCGAGGATGTGTTTTTTCAATCTGGCGTTTTTTCCTGGATTTCGGCACGCGGGGCCCGTCGTCGGGCCCGAGGCCATCGAAAGGGGTATCGGGGCGAAAAAGTACTCCCAGGGAGAGGGCGGGACCTGGCCTTGAAAACGACGACGACGACGACGCGGCGACCAGCGCTGTAACGCGCAGGGGGGACTGCGGCGGCGGAGAACAGAAACCTCCTGGATGGGCCCGAGTAGATGGGTCGGAGCATCTCGCCGCATCGCCGATACATCGGCGAAACATCGGCGATGCATCAGCGATGCATCAAAGACGCCGGCGGTGCATCGGCGACGTCGGCGCGACGCAAATCAGGCTCCGCATCGAACCGTATGGGCGATGCATCGGCGATGCAGCGTGATCCTCCGACCCCATTTACTCCGACCCCATCCAGGAGGCTTAGAGAGAAATAATCGCGAAGTTGAGGGGGGCACGCGTTGGATAAGCAGCATGAGGATGAGGAGGGGCGCAGGCGGCGTAGGAGGGAGGTGGAGGCACGCTGGCTAGATACCGCCCGTTAGGAGAATGTTCGCGAAAAGAGCTTGGTTTCTTGCCGCCAGGTTCCGGGCCGAAGGCGGTTGCACTTGAGTGGCCTTCTCTTCCTCACGCGCTTCGATGGGAGCATGTCCCAACCTTGCAAATGAGGAAGAAACCGCCCGTCAATCGCAGCCGCCCCCGGCGCGCAACCTGGTGGTGAGAAGCCAAGCGCACTTCAAGAGCAACTGGAACCTGCTGCTGTCGAGGCGCGTTTGGTTTTTTGCCGCCAGGCCCCGCGCCGAGAGCGGTTGCACTTGAGCGGCCTTTTCTTCCTCACGCTCTTCAAGGGCATCATGTTCCAAACTTACAAGTGAGAAAGATAACGCCTTTCAAACGCAACCGGTGCCAGCGCGCGATCACCAGCCCATCCAGAAACGACGCCCAGCCGAGTTGAGGTGATCAGGGATATGTCGGAACGAAGAGGGGCAGCCGTTATCGTTCGAAGGAGGAGGAGGAGGAGGAGGAGGAGGAGGAGGAGGAGGAGAATGGAGAGGAGGAGGAGGATGGATGATGAAGAAGGGAAAAGGATGAGGAGCAGACGGATGATGAGAGGAGGGGGGATGAGGGAGGAACGAGAAGCAGCAGGAGGAATGCCTCTTGGATATCTCTTGGGAGGCGTTGGCGTTCTCTTGGCGGCCCCCGGGACCTCTTGGGGCGTCCCGGGTGCTTCTGAAGGGCCGCTTGGGGGCCAGTTGGGGGCGTTTGGGGGGCCTCGCGTGGCCTCTTGGGGCCATATTTGGGCCTTGTCGGAGGCCTTGGAGGCATTCTTGGGACCATCTTGGAACAGATCGATCAAAGAGGGGCGGATCCTTATTTTGCGGCGCCCCTCTTGAGCCACAGTCGCTTGTTGGGGACCTCTTGAGGCGCTCTCTGGGTGCGTTTGTGCGCTCTCGGGGCCGCTTTGGGGCAATATTGGGCGTCTATTTGAGCCCCCGTGGGACGTCTTGGAGCCATCCAGAGGCCCCGGGAGCCCATCGGAAGCGCAAGGGGGAGAATACAACAATCTGCGATTTTCTTTCAAGTTTTAAAAGGAATTGGGCATCTGAGGGGCCTCCTTGGGGTCTCCGTGGCCACTTGGACCCATCTTGGGGCCACTATGGTCTCTCTCGGAGGCCTCTTGGGGGCCAGGTTGGGCCAACGTTTCGGTATTTTGCACCATCTTGGAGGCCATCTTGAAGCATCTGGGGCCCTCTCGGAGCCCTCTTGGGCCAAACGCTTCCCAAGGCCGCAACCGAAAAAACCCACACCAATCAAAGTCCCAGTGTTTTTCGGTTCGTTCGATGATCCATGAGGAGGGGTCCTTAATCAGGGTCCCCCCTTTGAGGCCTCTAATGTCGCATTGCGTGTCCCTCCCAGGGCCGTTTTGGGCCCTGCTTGGCCCCCTCGTGGGGCCCTTTTCGGGCTTTCGCGGCGCCATCCTGAGGCCGGGGAAGGCAATCGGAAGTGAACAGGCGAAATCCCCAGAGTTGTTGTTTTAGGTGTTGGAAGGATTTGGGCCTCTTGTGGGCCTCCTGGATTTGGGCTACGTGGCAACCTGGACACGTCTTCAAGCGATCTTGGGGCCTCTTGGAACCTGTTGGAAGCCTCTTGGGGCGTCTCGGGTGCTTCTGAAGGGCCGCTTGGGGGCCATTTGGGGGCGTTTGGGGGGCCTCGCGTGGCCTCTTGGGGCCATATTTGGGCCTTGTCGGGGGCCTTGGAGGCATTCTTGGGACCATCTTGGAACATATCGATCAAAGAGGGGGGGATCCTTATTTTGCAGCGCCCCTCAGTGGACGGCGACGACGACGGGGACGGCGGCGGCGACGACAACGGCGACGACGAAGGCGGCGACGACGACGACGGCGACGGCGGTGGCGACGACGACGGCGACGGCGACGAAGAAGGCGACGACGACGACGGTGGCGGCGGCGGCGGTGGCGGCGGCGGCGGTGGCGACGCCAGCAGCGGCGGCGACGACGACGGCGGCGGGGACGCCGGCAGCGGCAACGGCAGCGGGAGACGACGACGACGACGATGACGGCGGCGGCGACGACGACGACGACGACGACGACGCTGGCGGCGACAGCAGCGGCGACGGCTACGGCGATGACGAAAGCGGCGGCGACGACTACAGCGACGGCAGCGGTGCACGAAAACGGCGACGTCGGAGGCGACGACGCGACGACGACGACGACGACGACGACGACGGCGGCGGCAGCGGCGACGGTGGGGCGACGCCAGCAGCGGCGGCGACGCCGATGGCGGCGGGGACGCCGGCAGCGGCAACGCCGGCGGTGGCGTCATTCTTTTTCCCACCTCCTCCCTCCCACTCCTCCCTTCCGCCCCTGCGCGCTGGCGGTTGTCGTGAACCACCCGGCTCCCTTTGGCACAGGGTGCTGCCCAGAGGGAGCCAGGGAGCTGCCCAGAGGGGATGGCTCACGACAACCGCCGGCGCTGGCGGTTGTCGTGAGCCACCCGGCTCCCTTTGGCACAGGGTGCTGCCCAGAGGGAGCCAGGGAGCTGCCCAGAGGGAGCAGGGTGGCTCACGACAACCGCCGGCGCTGGAGGTTGTCGTGAGCCACCCGGTTCCCTTTGGCAAAAGGGCTGCTTAGAGGAGGCCACGGTGCTGTCCAGTTGGAGCCGGGTGGCTCACGACAACCGCCGGCGCTGGCGGTTGTCGTGAGCCACCCGGCCCCATCTGACTACCCTCAGACCCGAACGCGGGCTGCCCTGAGCAAGTGGGCAATCTGCCCACTTGCTCGCGGCAACCGCCGGCACTGGAGGTTGTCGTGAGCCACCCCCCACTGAAGCTCCAAGGCCAACTTTCTCTCTGGAGGGATGCCTGCTGGCACCTCGGAGCGATAGCGGCGAGTGGCTCACGACAGCCGCCGGCACTGGCGGTTGCCGCGAGCAAGTGGGCAGAATTGCCCACTTGCTCAGGGCAGCCAGCGCTAGGGTCTGAGGGTTGTCAGAGGGGGCCGGGTGGCTCGCGACAACCGCCAGCGCCGGCGGTTGTCGTGAGCCGCCCGGCTCCCTCTGGCACGACCCGCTCCCTCTAATAAGAACCCTTGCGCCCAAGGAAATGACTGCCCAAGATGGTTTCCAACAGGATCCAAGAGGCCCCAAGATTGCTGGAAGACGTGTCCAGGTTGCCGCGTAGCCCAAATCCAGGAGGCCCACAAGAGGCCCAAATCCTTCCAACACCTAATGCAACAACTTTGGGGATTTCGCCTGTTCACTTCCGATTGCTTCCCCAGGCCTCAAGATGGCGCCACGAAGGCCCGAAAAGGGCCCCAAGAGGAGGCCAAGCAGGGCCCAAGACGGCCCTGGGAGGGACACGCAATGCGACATTAGAGGCCCCAGAGGGGTGACCCTGATTAAGGGCCCCTCATGGATCAACGAGCGAACCGAAAAACACTGGGACTTTGATTGGCGTGGGTTTTTTCGGTTGCGGCCTTGGGAAGCGTTTGGCCCAAGAGGGCCCCAGATGCTTCAAGATGGACTCCAAGATGGCGCAAAATACCGAAAGGTTGGCCCAACCTGGCCCCCAAGAGGCCTCCGAGAGAGACCATATGGGCCCCGAGATGGGTCCAAGTGGCCACGGAGACCCCAAGGAGGCCCCTACGATGCCCAATCAGATTGTTGTATTCTCTCTCTTGCGCTTCCGATGGGTTCCTGGGGCCTCCAGATGGCTCCAAGATGTCCCACGGGGGCTCAAATAGACGCCCACTATTGCCCCAAAGCGGCCCCGAGAGCGCACAAGCGCACCCAGAGAGCGCCTCAAGAGGTCCCCAACAAGCGATTGTGGCTCAAGAGGGGCGCCGCAAAATAGGGATCCGCCCCTCTTTGATCGATCTGTTCCAAGATGGTCCCAAGAATGCCTCCAAGGCCCCCGACAAGGCCCAACTATGGCCCCAAGAGGCCACGCGAGGCCCCCCAAACGCCCCCAAATGGCCCCCAAGCGGCCCTTCAGAAGCACCCGAGACGCCCCAAAAGGTTTCCAACAGGTTCCAAGAGGCCCCAAGATCGCTTGAAGACGTGTCCAGGTTGCCACGTAGCCCAAATCCAGGAGGCCCACAAGAGGCCCAAATCCTTCCAACACCTAAAGCAACAACTTTGGGGATTTCACCTGTTCACTTCCGATTGCCTTCCCCGGCCTCAAGATGGCGCCGCGAAGGCCCGAAAAGGACCCCAAGAGGGGGCCAAGAAGGGCCCGAGACGGCCCTGGGAGGGACACGCAATGCGACATTAGAGGCCCCAGAGGGGGGGCCCTGATTAAGGGCCCCTCATGGATCAACGAGCGAAGCGAAAAACATTGGGACTTTGATTGGCGTGGGCTTTTTCGGTTGCGGCCTTGGGAAGCGTTTGGCCCAAGAGGGCCCCAGATGCTTCAAGATGGACTCCAAGATGGCGCAAAATACCAAAAGGTTGGCCCAACCTGGCCCCCAAGAGGCCTCCGAGAGAGACCATATGGGCCCCGAGATGGGTCCAAGTGGCCACGGAGACCCCAAGGAGGCCCCTACGATGCCCAATCAGATTGTTGTATTCTCTCTCTCTTGCGCTTCCGATGGGTTCCTGGGGCCTCCAGATGGCTCCAAGATGTCCCACGGGGGCTCAAATAGACGCCCACTATTGCCCCAAAGCGGCCCCGAGAGCGCACAAGCGCACCCAGAGAGCGCCTCAAGAGGTCCCCAACAAGCGATTGTGGCTCAAGAGGGGCGCCGCAAAATAGGGATCCGCCCCTCTTTGATCGATCTGTTCCAAGATGGTCCCAAGAATGCCTCCAAGGCCCCCGACAAGGCCCAACTATGGCCCCAAGAGGCCACGCGAGGCCCCCCAAACGCCCCCAAATGGCCCCCAAGCGGCCCTTCAGAAGCACCCGAGACGCCCCAAAAGGTTTCCAACAGGTTCCAAGAGGCCCCAAGATCGCTTGAAGACGTGTCCAGGTTGCCACGTAGCCCAAATCCAGGAGGCCCACAAGAGGCCCAAATCCTTCCAACACCTAAAGCAACAACTTTGGGGATTTCGCCTGTTCACTTCCGATTGCCTTCCCCGGCCTCAAGATGGCGCCGCGAAGGCCCGAAAAGGGCCCCAAGAGGGGGCCAAGAAGGGCCCGAGACGGCCCTGGGAGGGACACGCAATGCGACATTAGAGGCCCCAGAGGGGGGGCCCTGATTAAGGACCCCTCCTCATGGATCAACGAGCGAACCAAAAAACATTGGGACTTTGATTGGTGCGGGCTTTTTCGGCTGCGGCCTTGGGAAGCGTTTGGCCCAAGAGGTCCCCGAGAGGTCCCCAGATGCTTCAAGGTGGCCTCCAAGATGGTGCAAAATACCAAACGGTTGGCCCAACCTGGCCCCCGAGAGGCCTCCGAGAGAGACCATATGGGCCCCGAGATGGGTCCAAGTGGCCACGGAGACCCCAAAGAGGCCCCTAAGATGCTCAATTCCTTTTGAAAGCTTGAAAGAAAATCGCAGATTGTTGTATTATCCCTCTTGCGCTTCCGATGGGCTCCTGGGGCCTCCAGATGGCTCCGAGATGTCCCACGGGGGCTCAAATAGACGCCCAATATTGCCCCAAAGCGGCCCCGAGGGCGCACAAGCGCGCCCAGAGAGCGCCTCAAGAGGTCCCCAACAAGCGACTGTGGCCCAAGAGGGGCGCCGCAAAATAAGGATCCCCCCCTCTTTGATCGATCTGTTCCAAGATGGTCCCAAGAATGCCTCCGAGGCCCCCGACAAGGCCCAAATATGGCCCCAAGAGGCCACGCGAGGCCCCCCAAACGCACCCAAATGGCCCCCAAACGGCCCTTCAGAAGCACCCGAGACGCCCCAGGTCCCGGGGGCCGCCAAGAGAACGCCAACGCCTCCCAAGAGATATCCAAGAGACATTCCTCCTGCTGCTTCTCGCTCCTCCCTCATCCCCCCTCCTCTCATCATCCGCCTGCTCCTCATCCTTTTCCCTTCTTCATCATCCATCCTCCTCCTCCTCCCAATTCTCCTCCCTGATCACCTCAATCGGCTGGGCGTCGTTTCTGGATGGGTTGGTGATCGCGCGCTGGCACCGGTTGCATCTAAAAAGCGTTATCTTCTTCACTTGCAGGTTTGGAACATGATGCCCTTGAAGAGCGTGAGGAAGAAAAGGCCGCTCAAGTGCAACCGCTCTCGGCGCGGGGCCTGGCGGCAAAAAACCAAACGCGCCTCGACAGCAGCAGGTTCCAGTTGCTCTTGAAGTGCGCTTGGCTTCTCACCACCAGGTTGCGCGCCGGGGGCGGCTGCGATTGACGGGCGGTTTCTTCCTCATTTGCAAGGTTGGGACATGCTCCCATAGAGGCGCGTGAAGAAGAAAAGGCCACTCAAGTGCAACCGCTCTCGGCCCAGAACCTGGCGGCAAGAAACCAAGCTCTTTTCGCGAACGTTCCCCTAACGGGCGGTATCTTGCCAGCGTGCCTCCACCTCCCTCCTACGCCGCCTGCGCCCCTCCTCATCCTCATGCTGCTTATCCGCCGCGTGCCCCCCTCAACTTCGCGATGATTTCTCTCTAAGCCTCCTGGACGGGGTCGGAGTAGATGGGGCCGGAGGATCACGCTGCATCGCCGATGCGGTTCGATGCGGAGTCTGATTTGCGTCGTGCCGACGTCGCCGATGCACCGCCGGCGTCTTTGATGCATCGCTGATGCATCGCCGATGTATCGGCGATGCGGCGAGATACTCCGACCCATCTACTCGGGCCCATCTAGGAGGTTTCGATTCTCCGCCGCCGCAGTCCCCCCTGCGCGTTACAGCGCTGGTCGCCGCGTCGTCGTCGTCGTCGTCGTCGTCGTCGTCGTCGTCGTCGTCGTAGTCGTTTTCAGTCCGCGGCCCCAGAGGTCCCGCCCTCTCCCTGGGAGTACGTTTTCGCCCCGAAGCCCCTTTCGATGGCCTCGGGCCCGTCGACGGGCCCCGCGTGCCGAAATCCAAGAAAATACGCCAGATTGAAAAAAACACATCCTCGGATTTCTGGGTCGTCGCGGTCGTCTCCCCGGGAGTGGTTTTTCACCCTGGAGCAATTTTCGATGGCCCCTGGGCCCGACGACGGGCTTTGAAGTCCAAAATTCAGAAGGGGGAAAAAAACGGATGGAAAAACACTCATGCTCGGATCTCTGAGTCGTCGTGTCCTCCTCCTCCTCCTCCTCCTCCTCATCCTCCTCCTCTTCCTCCTCCTCTTCCTGCTCCGCCGCCTCCTGCTCCTCCTCCTCCTTCCCGTCCTCCTCCTTTTTCTTCTCCTCTTAGTCGTCTTCCTCCTCCTCCTCCTCCTCGTCCTCCTCCTCCTCCTCCTCCTCCTCCTCCTTCTCCTCCTCCTCCTCCTCCTCATCCTCCTCCTCCTCCTCCTTCCTCCTCCTCCCCTCCTCCTCCTCCTCTCTCCTCTCCTCTCCTCCTCCTCTCCCCTCCTTCCTCTCCTCCTCTCCTCCTCCCATCCTCCTCCTCCCCCTCCTCCTCCTTTCCTCATCCTCTCCTCCTCCTCCTCCTCCCCCTCCTCCTCCCCCTTCCTCCTCCTCATCCTCCTCTCTCCTCCTCCTCCCCCTCCTCCTCCTCCTCTCCTCCTCCTCCTCCGCCCCTCCTCCTCCTCCTCCTCCTCCTCCTCCTCCTCCTCTCCTCCTCCTCCTTCTCGTCCTCCTCCTCCCCTCCTCCTCCCCTCTCCCTCCTCCTCCTCCTCCTCCTCCTCCTCTCCTCCTTCCTCCACCTCCTGCTCCTCCTCTCCTCCTCTCCTGCTCATCCTCATCCTCCTCCTTCTCCGCTTCCTTTTCCTTCTCCTACCCTCCTACTCCTCACCTCCTCATCCTCCTCCTCTCCTCCTCCTCTCCCCTCATCCTCTCCTCCTCCCCCTCCTCCTCCTCCCCTCCTCTTCCCCTTTTCTCCTCTCCTCCTCCTCCTCCCCCTCCTCCTTCTCCTCATTCCTCCTCCTCCTCCTCCTCTCCTCCTTCCCCTCCTCCTCCTCCTCCCCTCTCTTCCTTGTTTCCTCCTCATTATCCTCCTCCTCCTCCTCCTCCTACTCCTCTCTTTTCGCCCTCCTCCTCTACTGTTCCTGCCCTCCCCTCTCCTCCTCCTCCTCCTCCTCCTCCTCCTCTCCTCTCCCCTCCTCTCCCTCCTCCTCTCTACTCCTCATCCTCCCTCCTCTCCCTCTCCTCCTCCTCCTCCTCCTCTTCTTGTTTTTCCTCCTCGTCCTCCTCCTCTCCTCCTCCTCCTCCCCCCCTCCCTCCGCTCCTCCTCCTCCTTCCTCCCCCTCCTCCTTTCTCCTCCTCCTCATTCCTCCTCATCCTCCTCCTCATCCCCTCCTCCTCCTCCCTCCTCCGCCTACTCCGCCCTCCTCCTCCTCTTCCTCCTCCTCCTCCTCTTCCCCCTCCTCGCCCCCCCGTCCCCCTCCGTTTTCTCCTTCTCGTCGTCGTCGTCGTCGTCGTCGTCGTCGTCGTCGTCCGTTGTCGTCCGCTGCCGTCCGTCGTCCGTCCGTCCGTCCGTCGTCGTCCGTCCGTCATCGTCGTCCGTCATCGTCGTCGTCCGTCGTCGTCGTCGTCCGCCATCGTCGTCGTCCGTCGTCGTCGTCGTCGTCGTCCACCGTCGTCGTCGTCCGTCGTTGTCCGTTGTCGTCGTCGTTGTCGTCCGTCGTCGCCCGTTCGTCGTCGTCGTCGCCCATCGTCGTCGCCCGTCGTCGTCGTCGCCCCTTGTCGAATTCGTCGTCGTCGTTGTCGTCTTCGCCGTCGTCGTCATCCGACGTCGTCGTCTGTCGTCGTCGTCCGTCGTCGTCGTCCATCGTCGTCGTCGTCGTCGTCGTCGTCGTCGTCCGTCGTCGTCGTCGTCGTCGTCCGTCGTCGTCGTCGTCGTCGTCGTCGTCTTCGTCCGGCATTATTGTCGTCGTCCGCGGTCGTGGTCGTCTGTAATCATCGGTGTCCGTCTGTGGTCATCGGTGTCCGTCGTCGTTGTCGGTGTCCGTCGCGTCGTTCGCCCCTGGTCGTGGTCGTCCGTGGTCGTCGGTGTCCGTCGTCGTCGTCGGTGTCCGTCGTCGTCGTCGACGTCGTCGTCGTCTTCTCTTCCTCCTCCTCTTCCCTTTCTTCCTCCTTCTCCTCCCTCTCTTTTTTCCCCCGGCTGACATGTTTTTGCCCACGGCCGTCGAGGATCGAGGCAGGGCGCTTTTGGGCGTTTTCGGTGAACTTTGGCCGTCGTCGGCTTCCAGGAGCCCAAGGCCCTGCTGGGGCTTCGCGGGGGACACTGCCTGGCTAGCCCCGACATTGCCCTGGCGCGGCTCCCATGCCGCGCCTCCACGCACAACGAGCTTGGAGAATTTGTCGCCCCCTGGCTCCCAGCAGCTCCCTCTAAACAGTGGCCAGGTAGATTGCCCTCCCCCCTTCCTCCTCCTCCTCCGTAGCCGTTTTGGCTCAGGTGAACCAGTTCCTCGAGGTGGTTGAGTGATCACTGCCGCCTGGCTCCACGCTCGGTCCACGACACACGGGTCTGGGGTCAGGCTCTTTCTTCTTCTTCTTCTTCACACACCCGTGCGCTGGTGCCGTCTGCGCTCGCGCCGGCAGCGCGAGCGCCGCAGTGTCCTCCCATGCTGGTGGCGCTGCCGCTGCCGCTCGCGATGGCTCCACTGACGGCAGCCGCTCGAGTGAGCGCTCATCGTGCTGGGGCACCCCGGAGAGCCAGCGCTGCTCGGACCGCCCCCGTGCCTTCGATCGCCGCCGTGCCAGGGCGCGCGAGGCGGAGCGGCGCCGTGACCGCCCTGCTTGGCGTCGCGGGGCTCGCGCTGGCCCTGCTCGTGAATCGGGCTTCTCACGCGCGGAGTCGGAGCTGCGCCAGCGCGTGGCCAACGCGGCCTTCGAGCTGGAGAGGGACGGCGTGGACCTCGACCTGGTCCCGACCTTCCCCTTGCAGTCGCAGCCGCTCCCCGCGTCGCAGGTGCCTGCCCCAGGAGCGCTGGGCACCCCAGGCTCGCCACCCCAGCGTGGCGGCCAGCCGAGAGACCCGTGGATGCAGTACCTCGCCGAGCGGGCGTCAGGCGCTGCCCCGCCGCAGCTGCCCGCGGCCCCCATGGCCCCAGGGCGCGGCCATCCGCCGGCGTTCGCGGCCCCTGGTGGCGGCGGTGCTCCTCCTTGCCATGTTCCTGCTCCTGTTCCTCTTGCTGGCGGGCCCGCTGGCGCGCAGGGCGTCGTGCAGCAGGTCCAGTCTGCCATCATCGCCAGCATGGGCGCCTCCCTACCCGCGGGCCTCGCGCAGATCGCGTCGGCCATGGAGGCCCGCGTCGGCGCTGTCGAGCAGCGCGTGGAGCAGGCGGACCAGCGGATGTCCTCGCTCGAGCAGCAGCTGCGCGCCCTCCTCGAGCACCTCCGTGCTGAGATGGGCATCGTGGCGCGGGCAGAGCCCCAGGCGGCCCCCGCGGGCCCAAACCTTCCTCGCGACCGCCGCCCCGCTCGTCGCTGACGCGGGCTCGGAGCCATACTCGTTCGCGGTGGAGGCTGAGGCGCTGGGGCGGCGATGCGTCCCCCGCTCAAGGGCGTCCCCGAGCTGGCCGCCCGCCGCGCCCGCAAAATCCGGGGCTGCATGCGCATCGGCCGCAGGCAGTGGAGGGAGTTCCGCGCAAGCATGCCTGCCGGAACCAGAGCGCAGGCCAACGCCCCGGCGGACCAGAAGCGCAAGCAGATCGCCCACGAACTGCTCATCAAGCGGCTCGCGCTGGCCCTGGGCAGGGTGGTGGACCCCGGCAAGCGCATCTTCGTGGACGAGCCGTCCCACTCGCTCCCACTCACTCGCTCTTGGCGGGCGTCCCTGCGGGTCTCGATCGCGGACCCGACCGCCACCTCGCAGGCGCACTGGTCGGCCTCGGCGCTGCGGGGGCCTGCGTCGCTCGGACCTGGAGCCAACGGTGGCGGCTGTTCTGGCACCGCGCCAAGCGGGTTGGCCTCTTTACCACCTTCGCGAGGCTGTTTGGCAAGCGGCAGAATGAGGCGGAGCTCTGCTTCGCCACGTGGAACGCCAGGGCGTTCTGCCGCCACGACCTGGAGACGGCGAAGGGCAAGGTGAGCTACGAGCTACATCAGCGAGGTGCTACGTGCTGGGACAATCATTGCCATGCAGGAGGTTTACGGGTTGGCCGTGCGGCTGCGCGCCCTGATTGATCGCGCGGGCATCGACTACCAGCTAGTCCACAGTTTTGGCAGGGACGATCGCGAAGCCTTGGGAGGCGTCGCCACGCCCTTTCCCCTTTCCCTGCTCGGCCTGGACTTGTTCTTCGGTCTTGAGCTTACGTGCGTGCTCGGGTGCGGCGGGTGAGCGCCGCAGTGGAGGCTGAGGCTGACGCAAGCCACTCAACGACGCACTGGGACATCCACGATCGTGACTTCTCGAAGGAGCAGGTCCCCCGCGTTTCTGCCGCCATCTGGTCAGAGCTCCGCCTTATGGGCGCGGCTCCTCGCAAGCATTTCGCCATCATCTCTGAGGGTTTTAACCGCGCCGAGAACGCTGAGGTGGAGGACCCTCTCGCCCCTGGCGGCGGCCCTCGCGCCGCCCTTCACCCCCGCGGCCGCTGCTGGCAGCGGGCGCTTCGCCCCGCCGCTGAGATTGCCGCCGCGAAGCCGACCCGCAGGCACCCGGGCCGCCAGCTGGCCACAACGATCGACAATATACGGATCGGAGCCCCGCGCTGGCAGCTGGCGCAGACCCGGCAGCGCGGGCAGGTTCGCGGCGAGGCTCGCGGGCCCCGCGTGCAGGGCATCTCCGACCACGCCATGTCATCGGTCGTCAGGTCGCGTCGCCCTCGACAGCAGCGGGCGACCTCGGGCAGCGTCGCGCCGATCGCCGACTTCGTCCCCGACCGCCCGCGGCGCCGCCAGCTCGCGCAGGCCTGCGAGGCGGCGGCCCCCTTGGAGGCGCTCTCCGCTCCAGAGTGGGCTCGCATTCACGCGCGGCCGCTGCAGCGACAGGCGGCAGCCAGGGGCCCCAACCTGAGAGGAAGCCCTCGAGGCAAGGCGCCTGCGGCCATGATCTGGCGCCAGCTTGGCCGCGCCGCGCGTCGCTGGGACGTTGCCCTCGCCGAGCGGCTGCTGCGCCGCCGACGGGTCATCGAGATCTCTGAGGACTCTGCTGCTGGCCGACAGGTCGATATTTGCGACTCGGCCGAGTTCCCTCGTCGCTTCCGGCCGGCGCAACATGGGGGCGCCCAGGCGCGCCTGAGGAGGCGGCAGGAGGAGATGGGCCAGGAGAGCGACGAGCGCACCAAGGCAGTGCTCATCCGCCAGCAGCGTGCCCTCCGCCGCCGCGCTGCGGCGTGGGCCCCCGCTGCTGCCGGGAGGTTCCTCGGCGCCGCGGAGATTCCCTGGGGCCTCGCCAGGGCGGGGGCCGAGGTGCAGCGCGCGTCGGCGAGCCACTGGAGGGGCGTCTCTGGCGACGACGTTGGCGCGCGTCAGGCTGTGGCGGGCCGCCAACTCCGCGCGCTGGCCCGCCGCTCTGGCCGGGCGCCCCTGACCTTCCGCCGGGGCCAGCTGGCCCCCTCCTGGGCTCGCGGCCGCCGAGGCTGGAGCTGCGGCGGAAGCAGATCCAGGAGCGCTACCTTAACAGATGCGGCATCCAGGGCGTCGGCTGGGACCTCCTGCAGGATGGCTCGGCGCGCCGTGCCTGGGCCCGACGGCCCTGGACCGAAGGCCCAGCTGGCCTCGCGGCTGGGCCCGCGGGCGCTTGCCCTGGCGACGCACTGGCAGACGGCGGGCCCCCCGACGTGCAGCTGCTGGGACTTCAACATTGCGGTCTTCCCTGCCAGTCGCGCCCGGCCGGAGGGCCCGCGCGAGGTCGCGCGCCGCGCTGGCGAGACTCGGGCCCCGGCGCTGGAGGAGAACTCCGAGAAGGCGGTCATGCGGGCCATCAGCTGGTGCATGAAGGGCTCTGCCGAGCTCCACTGCGTCTCCGCGTAGCGGGGCTTCCTGCGCGGGCGCAACTTCTGCTCTAAAGTCGTCGAGCTAGACTCCTGCGCCCGGACCGCCGCCACGAGGGCCGCCGACGCGCGTTTGGGCTTCCAGTGTGCCACCCAGACCCCCCCCTGAGGGCCCTCGGGACCAGTTTTCGGAGTGCCGTTTCCCGCTGCTCGTGTCTTTCGACGTTGGCCAGGCCTTCCCGAGCGTCGGCCGCGACTGGATCCACCCTGCCCCGGCGAGGATGCAGGCCCCCCATCGGACGGCGGGATGCCGCGCGCGCCAGTTGCGAGGGCGTGCAGGGCATTGGCGCCGCATGGTCGCGACCGTTCCTGTTCTCGGTGCGCTCCGGCATCCTGCGGGGCGACCCTGCCAGCGGCGCGCTCGATGTGCTGGCCGCCCGCCCCTTCGGCCGCGACGTGGAGATCCACGTGGACGACGGGGGTCGCGGTCGCGTCCGCTGGCGCGCGGTCGACCTGGGCGCTGGCCTCAGAGGCCGCGCAGGCGCTCGCGTCATCGCTCGCGTGTTCAAGATAGCCAGGCCCCTGGCGGGTCTGAAGATCAATCCCAGCAAGTGCTTCGGGCGGAGCGGCTCCTCGCGGATGTTTGCGAGCCCTGGGCTGCCTTCGCGGTCTGCGACGTGTCCGAGTTCGTGTGTGTCCTGAGAGGCGCCGGCGCGGAGCTGTCGGCGCAGTGGGCGGCGCCGCTCGAGAAGCTCCAGGATCGCGTGGTCGATGTCGCGAGGGCCCGGGCTGACGCGAATGCCTCGGCGTTCCTCTGCGCCGTGCCCTGCGTCGCGGTCCTCGGCTACTTGCAAGGCGCAGCTGCTGGAACCGCTGCAGGCCCTGCCCAGGCTGCCCTTCCCTCCTCTCGCGTCTCCTCCGCCTGCCTGGGTCTTTCCTCGGCGACGGCGAGTGGCGGGGTCTCCTGTCCGTCGGTGGCCCGCCGACCCGCTCCGCCACGCCGTGGCGCCAGGCCTGCCTCCTCCGATCGGCTACGACAGCGCTCGCGAGCTGGGGACAGGAGGCGTCGGCGCTGAGGACGGCCGTCCGCCGCTACCTGCCGATGGTACACTGGCTTCGCGGCTCTACCTGGCCAACCTGGTGGCGCTCGGAGGCGATGGCTATCGCCCTCGACTGGTCTGCCCAAGGCGCTGGCTCTTCGGCGCGGGCGTTCTCGGTTGCCGAGCTCCGAGAGACACTGAGGAGCGGCTGGCGGCGGGCGTCCGCGCCTTCGCGGATGGGGGGCGTGCCGCCTCTGCCGCGGCTGGTGGCGGCGGAGGCGTGGGCCGTGAGCTGCGCCCGTTAGCGGCGCATGAAGAGCGCGCAAGCGGCCCCGCTTGCGCCCACAGGCGATCCTCTGTTCGTCCCTCCTGCGATCTTTGCTCCCTTGTCCTCCTGCTCCTCCCCGTTTGCACTGTCGACCGGCCTCTCGTCTGCAGCGCTGGTTTGGGGCCCGCTGTGCCATTGCGGCGGCGATTGACTTGGCGGCCCTCGCGGCGGTGATGCGTCGTGCCCCTCCCTCCTGGCGCAGTGATTGCATCAAGACGTGGGGTGGGGGCTGGGTCTTTGAATCAAAGATGCGTAACCCGTGCAGGGGGTGCGTCTGGGGATGTCCTGCGGAGCGCGACTCGCTGAAACAATATTACGGCGGGTGTTCGCCGATGTATATGCTTGCCCGTCGCCAACTAGGATATGATCTTCCTGCGCCTCCGTTTTTGGACCCCTCTGGGCTTAATCCACTCCCATCCCGAGGCCTTGAACTATACGATGTTCTATTTCCACCTATGCAGGCTAGCCTGTAAGGAGAGTAGGGTTCGAGTTGTACCACGCGATGACGATGATGCTTCTTCTCTCGCCCGTGCAGTTTTACAGGCGGTCGAGCTGCCACTCGGCGGTCCTCGTCGCAGGAGGCCTCGTCCTCGTCGTCGGGCGCAGTCATGTCGGAGACACGCGAGCCAGAAAACGGTCCAACCTCCTCCTCTTGCGACCCAGATTGCGAAACAGTTGGGTCAGTGTGACCTACCCCGCGCAGCTTCCTAAAGGGGGGCCAAACGCCCTACCACCAGCGCTGGGAGAGCAGGCCGCCGACATCCGACGGGGCAGAGGGGACGAGGAAGAAGAAAAGGAAGAAAAGGAGAAGGAAAGAGGCGCCGGCCTCACATGTGTTGCGCGACGTGCAGCACCGACTCACTGAAGGTGAGCGGCCCCCATGCCTACTTGGCTTTTCCAGCGCCAGGTGACACTGGACACCCCCAACGGGCCACCGCGCCGGGCACGCGGTGCGGGAAGGCCATGGGTGTCCAGGCCCACCCCTGCAGACCCCCTTGCCCAATGGGGGTCAGGTGGGACCACGTCTTGAGCCGTGCCCGTCGGCCGCCCCCCCCAGCCACACCCTTGCCCCGCGACGTGACGGGAGGGCCAATACAGTGGTTGGGGCCTGCCACCATAGGAGCAGGTAGCACGCAGGACAACGCGGGGTCCCCGAGGGACCTGAGACGGCAGACCCGAACCACAGCGGGACCACCGCTAGAGTTCGCGGGGGCCGCCCCAGGTCCGTCAGGGCACCGGCGCCCCTGGCCCGCCGCGCCGCCCTTGTGCAAGCGACGTCTTGACGCATTTCAGTTCCCTCAGGAGCCTCAACGTGCCGCCCACATGCCGAAGTGTCCTCCTGGGGGCGAACCAACCTCTTCCTCCTCCTCTTCCTCCTCGTCTTCTTCCTCTTCCACATCCTCCTCCTCCTCCTTCAAGGTTACGTCGTCTCCTCCTCCTCCTCCTCCTTGCCCATGGATCGCCGAAAGGGGCCCGATGGGCTACTTCACCCAGGAACGTGCGGTTTCGCTATCAGGGGGTATCGCCGATCAATCGGCGATGCATCGCCGATTCCAGGTCGATGCTTCGCCCCTTGAGCTGGTCCCCCCCCTAGTGTTGCCCCCCAGCAGAGGCAGACGCTGGAAAACGGAGTCGCGCGTAGGAGACCGTGTGCTCCCTCTCGTTCGCCGACCGCGCCAGCCGGGCCGTGTTCGGCAACGACTGCGTGGCGGAGGTCGAGCGGCGGCAGGCCCTGGAGGACTGGGTCGTACGAAAGGGGGGATGGGGAAGAGCCCGTATCGAAAACTGCTGCGTGCAGCTGGCCTCTGCCCCACCGCCTGGCGGTTTCTTCGATATATTGGCGCCCCCAGCGCCGGGAGGCGCCCGAAAAACTGGCTACGGGAGCTGATTCGCGAACCCCCTTTTGCTACCCCCCCTCCCTGAGGGCTTGACAGTTTTCGACAATCAGCGTTTGAGGATAAAGGGCCAAATAAGTCAAGGTAAATGTAGATTTCAAGAATCTACAGATGTCCAGGACAATTTGGAGCAACCCGTGGCCGTTCCAGCGCGAGCCGAGGGACGGCAGAAGTTGTGAAGCCCTCAGCGACCCCCCGTCCCGTCCGACCCGGGAGGAGCTGCGCAGCAGATACGTGCTCCTGAGGATCGCCCTGCGCATGCTGGTGCCCAGCTTCGACCTCTCCTCGAAGCAGCGGCTCCCAGGTGATCGCTGTCTTATTCACTGTTTTGCCGACTCGCACGGGCCCTCGCACCTCCGTGGAGAGTAGATCTTGGCTGTTTTGGGCGCCTGTTTCACGCAGGTGGGTTTCCCAACAAGACGCACTGCTGCAGACAGTCGCATTAAGCATAGGTCTGGAGCCAGACCTCCCCCCCTCCCCGCCCTTTCCGCCCAATGTCGAAACGCCGAAAAAAACGCTCACCAGATAATGTCGCCTTCAACATCCTGTCGCACATGCCGCGCCACGACTGCGCCGCCATGGTGTTCGCCGGCGAAAAATATATTTGTGTCCGCGGCCCCGCGGGCCGGGCCCCAGGCAGCGACCCCTCGGATGCGGGGTGTTTTTTCAAGGATGCCCCGCGCGGGACATATCCGTGCGACCGCGTATGCGCGGGATCGCGCCCTGGAGCCCAGGCCGCGAGGGCGCGGATACGGATGTATTCGCCGCTCGTGAGGTGTGCCAGTCCTGGGCGAAGTTCTGCAGGGGGCACGCGTTGTGGGGGAACCGGCTGCGGAGCAAGACCCTCTCGGAGAGGATCATACAGTGGCTGCCGCCCTCCTCGCCCTCGGCCAGCGTCTGCAGGCGGGCGCCGGGCAAAAGTGCTGATCGATCTCCGCCGACGCGACGAACGACGACGACGACGGCCAACGACAACGACGACGATGGCGGCCGACGACGATGGACAACGACGACGACGACAGACTACGACGACAACAGCGACGACGGACGATGACGACGACGACGACGACGGCCGACCACGACGACGACACCGATCTACCGACCGACCGACCGACCGACCTACCGACCGACCGATTGACGACGACGACGACGCCGGCCGACGACGACGACGACGACGAAGTTGGATGACGAGCACGACGACGACGACGGTCGACGACCCCCACGACGATGACGGCTCACGACGGCTCACGACAATGACGGCGACGACGACGGACGACGACCGACGACGACGATGATGACGACGACGGCCGACGACGACGATGACGACGTCGGCCGATGACAATGTCGACTGGCCGACGACCACGACGACGTCGACGACCGACGACGATGACGACGACCGACGACGGCGACGACGATGACGACGGTCGACGAAGACGACGACAGACGACGGCCGACGACGCCGACGAACGACGACGACGACGACCACGATGACGACGACGACCGACGACGACGACGACGGCCAACGACGACGACGGCACAGACGACGACGATGACGACGACAACGGCCGACGGCGACGACGACGACGACGACGGTCGACGACGTCGACGACCGTCGACGACGACAGCGGCGACGGCGACGCACGCGACGACGACGATGGTTGCCGACAACGACGGCTACGACGACGACCACGACGACCGACAACGACCACGACGACCACGAGGGTCGACGAATGCCGACGACGACGACGACGACGGTGGACGTTGACGACAACGAAGACGACGAAGGCCGATGACGGCCGACGACGTTGATGGTAACGAAGACGGACGACGACGTCGACGAGCACGACAACCGACGAGGACGGCGACCGACGACCGACGTTGACGACGACGACGACCACGATGGCCGTTGCCTGCCGACGACTACTGACGTCGTTGACCACAACGACGACGACCGACGCCGGCGACGACGACGACGACCACGACGACGACAACGACGACGACCTCGACGACGACGATGACTGCCGACAACGACGGCGACGACGACGACGATTACGGCCGACAGCGACGACGACGGCCGACGATGACGACGACGATGACGTCGAACGACGTTGACGACAGCGACGACGACGACCAGCGACGACGTCGACGAAAACGACGACCGACGACGGCCGACGACGTTGACGATGACGAAGACGCATGACAACGAAAACCACGACGATGACGACGATGACTGCCGATGGTGCCGACAACGGCAGCGTCGACCACGACGACGACGCCGATTACGTTGAAGATCGATGACAGCGACGACGACGATGTTCACGATGATGTCGATGATGGACAAAAGGCGGCGACCACGACGTCGACAACGACCCACGACGATGACCACGGACGACGACGACCACGACTGCGACGACGACGACGACGACGAGAACGTGAGGACGACGACGACGGCCGAAGACGACCCCCACGATGACGACGATGATGTCGCAGGACGACGACGACGACGACGACGACGGCCGACCGCCACGACGACAACCACGACGACGGACGACCACCGCCACGATGACAACGTCGACTGGCCGACGGGCCGACGACCACGACGGCGACGACGGCGGTGACCGACGACGGCGACGACGACGACGGCCGACGACGACGACGACGATGGACGACGACGACGATGACGACGACTGCGGCTACGACGACAACGACGATCATGACGACGACGACCACTGCGACTGCCCCGACGACGACGGCCGACGACAGCGGCGACGACGGCGGCCGACGACGACGACGATGACAACGACGGCCGACGACGACGACGACGACGGCCCACGATGACGACGGACGACGACGACGACGACGACGACGACGACGACGACGGCGGCAAACGACGACCGGCGACGACGAACGACGACGACGACAACGACGACGACGCCGACGACTTGCGACGACGACGACAACGGCCGACGACGACGATGAAGACGACGACAATGTCGATGACGCCGACGACTTGCGACGACGACGACATCGGCCGACGACGATGATGTCGACGACAACGACGGCCGACGACGACGACGACCGACGACGGCCGACGGCGACGACGACGACGACGGCGATGAAAGCGACGACGACGACCGACGACGACGACAGCGGCGACAACGACCTTGACGACGATGACGGACGACGACGAGGGCGATCACGACGACGACGCCGACGACTGACGACGACGACGGTGACGACGATGATGGTCGATCGTCGACGATGACGACGTCGACTACGACCACTTTGACTACGACCACGACGACGTTGACGACAAGTTTGACGATGACAGCCGACAATGGCGACGACGACGATGACGGCGGCGACGACGGCCGACGACAACGACGACGACCACGACGACGACGATGACGGCCAACGATGACGTCGACGACGGCGACGGCCAGCGACGACGACGACGACGACGACGACGGACGGCGACGACGGACGACGACGCCGACGAGGACGACCACGCTGACGACGACGACGATAACGGCCGACGATGACGAAGGCCGACGACCACGACGACCATGACGACAACGTCGACCGACGATGACGACGACGGCGACGGTGGCCGCCGACGACCGCCACGGCGACGACGACGGACGACGACGACGGCGACGATAACGGTCGACGATGACGACGACGACCACGACGACGATGACGACGACGACGACGACGGACGACCACGACGACCACGACGGTGACTACGACGACGACATCGACGACGACGGCGACCGACGACGACGATGACGACGACGACAACGAAGGCCGATGACGACGACGACGGACGACGACTTCGCCGTCGACGACGACGACGGCCGACGACGACGACGGCCGACGATGCCGACGATGACCTCGACGACGACGACGTCGACGACGACGACGACAACTACGGCGGCCGCGACGACCTTGACGACGACGACGAAGACGAAGACGACGACGACGACGGCGACGGCGACGACCGATAAAATTGTCTCCGTGGTCGCCATTTTTTGGGAACGCGCCAACTCTGGCCAGTCCTTGGGCCTCAGATGGGCCCCTTAGCCCATGCGTTCCCCGCCTCCGCCCCTCCGGGACGCCGCCGACGCCGCACAATTACGGCGACCACGATGACGACTGCCGAACACGACGACGACGGCGACAGACGACGATGACGCCGACCATCGACGAAGACGACGACGACGACGGCGGCAGCGACGACGACGACGACTGCTGACGACGGCTGCGACGACGACATCGCGCCCTCCCTTCCCGCACGCAGGTGCTGGTGGGAGGCGTCTAGGTCCAGCCGCATCACGTTCCGTGAGGGGATGACCGCCGTGCACGAGGCCAGCGCCGAGCCGGGGAAGGTCGGCGCCGTCGTCGGCGGCGGCGGCGGCATCGGCGTCGTGGTCGTGGTCGTGGTCATGGTCATGGTCATGGTTGCGGTGGTCGTGGTGGTGGTCGTGGTCGTTGTCGTGGTGGTCGTGGTGGTCGTGGTCATTGTCGTGGTGGTCGTTGTGGTCGTTGTCGTGGTGGTCGTGGCGGTCGTGGTCGTGTCGTGGTCGTGTTCGTGGTCGTAGTCGCTGTGGTCGTTGTGGCGGAAGTCGTCGTCGTCGTCAACGTCGTCGTCGTCGTCGTCGTTTTGTGTTTTTTGTTGGTGCTTCTGTCGGCGGAGGCCATCAGTCCACACGGAGGAAGTCCCTACGGAGTGCTCCATTTCCGTATGGACTTACTCCGTCTGGACTTACAGTGGAGGCCCATGCCAGGAAACACCCTGCTGGCCTCCAGGGTGCCCTGGGTTCTTGGGTCTCGATGGTTCTGCCATAGAGGTCGTGACGTTCCCACACCAAAATCCCACGGACGTCCCGGGATTCCAGGGCTGGGTTTCTTGGGAAGGTTTCTTGTGGTCGAGCCCCTATTGTAGCCCCTCCTGATAGCAGGCTAAGTCCATACGGAGGAAGTCAATTCAGCGTGCTCGGGCTCCGTCGGGACGCACTCCGCCGGGATTTCGCCCCTCCCGAGTCTGGGCGCTCTCGTCGCCACAGCCAGGCGCGGCTCGGAAGATTGGCCTTTTGGGAGGAGGAGGAGGAGGAGGAGGAGGAGGAGGAGGAGGAGGAGGAGGAGGAAGAGGAGGGGGAGGAGGAGGAGGAGGAGGGGGAGGAGGAGGAGGAGAAGAAATAAGAATAAGAAGAATAAGAAGAATACGAAAAAGAAGATGACGAAAAATAATAAGAATAGTAATAAGAATGTGAATGCTATTAATAATATGAATAAGAATAAGAATAATCATAATAATAGTAATAATAATACTAATAAGACTAATAATAACAGTCATAATAATTAGAAGAAAAAGAATAATAATACTATTACGAATAAGAAGAATACCATTACGAATAAGAAGAATATAATAATAATCAGAAGAAGCAGAACAATACTAAGGAAAGTAATCAGAATAATACTAATAATAATAAGAAGACGAAACACATAATAATAAGAAGAAGAAGAGGAGGAGGAGGAGGAGGAGGAGGAGGAGGAGGAGGAGGAGGAGGAGGGGGAGGAGGAGGGAGGAGGAGGATTTTTGGATTGCGCTCTGATTCGCCGAGGAGGCGGGCAGCTTGGTGCGGCACTAACTAGCTGCTGGCAGAAACACGCGGTGTCTAGCAGCAAGGGCGCCAAGGTTTGGTGAAACTCCCCGCCCCCGTCACCTAACCCGCTACCACCCCCATATTGTCGAAAAGCGCCCAAGGCGCATTGCAACGCAACAGGAGTAGGGAGAAAGGCAAGAGGAGGCATATCAAAGAGGGGAACAGGTGAGACGGCCTGCAAAAAACCCAAAAGGCAGCTAGGTGGGCGTGTACGAGGCAGGGGCCCGCGGATGTGCAATATTTTCGCACGCTCGACCTGTTTCCCATGCCTTCACCGCCGCAGTGCGAACTACGTCCCCGCCAACAAACCTATACCCAGGGGAAGTGGGGAAGGTGAAACGGCCTGGCTTGTCCGATGCGCGGGCATGGCCCGCGCGCGTGTCTGACCGCCCCGAAGGAGGTTCGCCGTACCTGGTACGGCGCCCGAAACCTCTCGACCTGGGCAAGAGAGGCAAGCATCAAGAGGCAAGAGAGGCTGATGAAAAGGCAGCTGAGTGGGGTGCCGGGGCGAGGCAGGGGCCAGCGGGGGTGCACGATTCTCGCGCGCTCGGCCTGCGGCCAGTGCCTGCTCCAACGCCACAGTATAAACCCCTTCCCCGTCAACGTGCCAGTCCCGCCCCCGGTCCCGACCATGGTAAGCTGAAGGCTGGGTGAGATGGCCTGGCGAGCCCGATGCGCGGGCGCGGGCAGGCGCGCGTGCCTGCCCGCCCCCAGAGAGGTTCGCTGCACAAGGTACGGCGTCCGAAACCTCTCGAACTAGGGCGGCGGCTGGAGACACAACGGAGGGAGAAGCGCCGAGATCGTAACCGAGGCAAAGACGGCAGCAACCGCATGGTCCTGAGTCATCATGCAATAGGTCCCCCGGTGTTGCATGCCAACAGAGAGCGGGCGGACAGAGAGAGGTGGCTGAAAGAGGCGGCACAGAAGACAGCGGCAACTGGCTATTCTGCACCTCCACTTCTCCGCGCAAAACTGAGCAACAACCCCCGACGTCTCATGATAGATGGCAGCAACTTATCCAAGCAAGCCTTTGGCAAAATTAAGATCCAGGGTCCAAGGGGCTACTTCGCGCGAGCGAGCCTGTCTCTCTTCCTGGAGTTTAGCAGCCCTTCTGTTACGTGCCTGCGCACGGTTCTGCGCAGTGCGCTCCAATGATTCGGGCGCTAGCGGCGCAGGGGCGGGCGGGAGGGGTGATCTGTTTCCCTCTGCGAGTCGCCAAGAAAAGCACGTGCCTCGACATACTCCTGCTCCGCATCAGCCTCAGGCGGGCCTGTGGGTCTAACCTCCGCCATGCCATCGCGAACCTGCGAGGCGGCAGAGGTGGCCAGATCTGATTTCGGAGGGACATGTAGCGGTCGAAAGCGATCAAGCTCGGGGTCGCGTCGGACACGGCGTGTGCGCCGAGGAGCGAAGTCAGGGGCCCATCCCTCGTCTGCCAGAATGGGGATCCCAGGAGACAAGGAAGCGTAGCAGTCCGTCACGTACTCTACCATCCTCCCCCATGTCGCCTGGACTACTGTCCACATCCCCAGCCCACGTGGCACGTGCTGCATCGGCGGTGGCAGCGGCGATGCACTTGCACAAGTCGGCGGGGTGCGTCTTCTTCTTCTTCTTGGCTGTGCGCGCGCCACTCCCTCCTATCCCTATCATGCCCAAGAAGCGTTTCGTGTCCGCCCCTGCCGTGCGAACATTTGCGGCTTCCAAGGGTCGCAAGCAGGGCGGCGTGCAGCCCTGGCAGTCTAAGTGCAACGATCCTAGTGCGGGCCCGTGACGTCTGACCACGTTCACACTGATCAAACTCGGTCGTCGAGACTGCTGGGGGCGACCAGAGAGCGCGCGTCGAATGGCCGGTAAACGAGCTGACGGCTTGAAGTCTCCATTCGCACGGCCGGGGGTGCTCAAGCCAACGCGACGTCCCAGCCTGCATATGTGCGGCGAAGGGCTCAATCATCGCATGGTATAGCGCATTGCCCACCCACGGCTGTTCCAACTGACGCTCAGTAACTGCCGTCTTGCCCCAAAATTGGTCATGCGTGCGCAGTGGCGGTGGGCCTTGGCCCCCTGCCCATCGAGAGGCAGACCAGGTCTCGCGCGGAGGCCCGCCGCCCGACACCGCCGCCCGTCGTGCAAGGATGCGAGACCTCCATTCTGCAAGTGTGTCCCGATTCATGAGATCCCCATTCACTGCGTGTATGGCTATATCCACCGAAAGAACATATATCGCATATGCTGAGCTATAGTGCCCCCTCCCATTCAACTTGTGCCTGCGCATCCCCCGCCCTCCTCCGTCCAAAAAACAAATTCAGAACAGAGTATTTAACTCGTCTGACGGCCCTCGGCATGGGCTCGGCTGCAATGCCAGTGTGCCGTTCTGTCAAGAACAGACGACTGGGGCATCTCTCTGCGGTGCACTGCACATGGCTGGCCGGCGGCGGCGGCGCAACGGCGGCATTCACAGGAGCTTGTGGGCAAGCAGCGAGCCCGGCTGGGAGAGCGGGGTCAGCGGCCGCAATCTCCAAACGTGCAATGCCATGGCCCATCGTAGCCATCACTGTAGACGCATGCTGTGTGATGGGGCCAGCTGCGCGAACTGTCGGCGCAACAGCGCGACGGCGAGACACCTGCGCACCTGGGATCTTGCCTGTCATGGGGGCTGAGAAATCGGGATGTGTGATGTGCTGCCACGACGCAGCTCCTGAAATAGTAACACCTGGTGCAGCAACTGCCGTGGTAGGGTCACTCATCAGTATAAAGAAACACCGTGGGGAATCACGTGCCAGGTGATCCACTAGGTGTGTCCGAGCGTGAAATGCAGACAGACCTGCGTGACATTGTCCGTCTGGTGACGCCCGTGCGCGTGCCAGAGCTGCGTTCTGACGGTGGGTACGCGCCGCGTGCGCGCGTAATGCGCCATGCTTTCGGAAAGCGCGCACACGCCATGGACGCTTGACACTGTCATCTTCTGTGTCGTCTGCTGCGCGTGTAGGTCTACAAGAAGTCCATTAACGTCCGTCCAAACACGTTCTGGCACTCCCAGGGGGCGGACATCCAGAAAAACAGCGGCCTCCGCTATGGCAGCCTCGGCACTTCGAGCATGAGATTGGACCGTGGCGTGCGGCGCCGTCTTGCACGCGCGTTTCCAAGCTATTTGACTTCGTGGAGTGAGGGGCTCCCGTCCATTGAAATCCTCAAGCGCTGGCTGGAGGGAAGCACAAGCTACGGCGGCAGCACGTGACCACGAGCAATCATCCATGACCATTGCCAGCCATGTCCTGGCACGGCAACCGTTGTGAGTAGCGTCGTGCCACTCGGCCCGTTGCAAGGTGCAAACCAGTTGGGGCCCTGTGTGCAATGCTGGACCCAGCAGTCGCAAACGTGCAGCTCTTCTTAGAACGTCGGGCGGGGGTCTTCTGAGTCTGGCCAGCACTTGACCATCGCTTATTCACGGTTCGGCTTCCGCAAGAAGAACCTCCGCCGCCGCTCGGTATATTTCCATGACTTCAGCGTCGGCCATTTTGGCCTCCGCCGTTGTTCGCGTAGCCCAGGCGCCCGGGTTGTAGAGGCGCCCCGATAACGCAATACTGTCGGCGAACATCATGCATGTCGGGTCGGCAAGAGCCTTGGTGGAGAAAACCCAAGTGCGCAACGCCCGCAAATTAGCTGTGGTACTGCTGGCTCGATGCCGGACCTCGGGCCCCATGTTACCCTGGGAATCAATAGCTGAACCAAGATGTACATCGTGGTTGACAATCGGTGCCCGTACGGTCCCAAGTAGCTGTGTCTGCACAACCACATGCCCGCCGCGCTCGTGCCATGCGTGCTGCTTCGCCTTCTTCGGTCCTTTTCCTCGGTGGGCGAAACGGGCGGCCGTTTTTGTAACGCCGAGGTTGAGTAGGTGTCCTCTGCTGGCGAACGCGTCGGCGACCGCGGTAAGCGCGCGGCACGTGGCAGGATACAGGTCGGTAGCAGGGACAATCGCAATGATGGCGCCGCCATCCGCCCAAGTAACGTCCAACAACGGCACAGTTGTAGTAGCGTCGGCATCCGTTACTATGCTCTGCGCGCTATTGCGCTCGTCTGCAGGCATGTGCAGGGCTAGTCCTTCAGCGCCCCATTGAGCTCGTACAGCGTGCGCGCATTCACCCATGAGCATCTCGTACAATATATCAGCGAGAGGTTGCCCAGGGAAAACCGAACGTTGTGGCGAGGACATCTGGTCGGGACCCTCGCGCAGGAACCAGGGGGCATGGTAGCGTTGTGAAATGTGAGCTGCTGTGTGCGCATGTAGTGTACCGTTCGCCACTTGCTGTTCAACAGTAGGTGTCAGCTAACGTATGCGCCTCGCGAGCTCATGCATGGCGCTCGCAGGTAGACCTACCGCCCTGACAATGCAGGCAACGGCATCGTCGTCGAGCGGCGATAGAAGTGGTCGTTCCCGCAAGGTACGGTTAAAAAAAAAGCCTGCACCACATCCAGGGATAACACGCCAAAAGACAGAGCGCGGGCAGCCGCAACAGCTTGCGCAATACGAAAAATGATTGACGCATGGCCAGTACCTCGACTTGGTACTCCCCCAAACTGAGTATCCCCTTCTGTGGCGCGCAGTGCTGGCATCAACCGATTCCGCAAGCATCTTCGCGATGCCTGGCCAAGCTGTAAGGACACCAGAATAAAGCGGGAGCTGATGCAGGCATTGGGGTCGGCTGTGATGGACTTCAGCAATTCACGATAGAAACCTCCCCTCCATTGAAAAGGCTCAATTCGGGTGACGGCGGTCTTGAGTTGTAACGGGCAGCGAAGGGCGGCGAGCTCAGTAGCGAAAGCGTGCGCCAGAGCTCCCGTGAAACCATCGCAGCCAGGGGCAGCGCGCTTGGTCAGGCGGCAGGCATGCTGAATCTCAGACAGGGTTGGTAGTTATCATTAGGCAGGGGATCGGAGGACATCCGATCGTACGGCACCCGTGTGCAATGCCCCGCAAGCCTAGCCTCGTCTGCAAGCTCGAAGGTAGCTGCCAACTCTAGCGTGCCAAAGTGCCGGCGCCAACGACGGGCTGCCTGAAGCTGCGAAGTTACTGGCTGCGCATGCATATCCTGGAGGATGGGCAGCCCTTTATGCATGCGCTTGCGGCGGGACCCTGCGCCGACGCGGCGTAAGGCCGCGAAAGCTTCCGCTGCCTGTCTCCTGGGCCATGCATCCTGAATGCCGGTCGCAGTGTCATCGCGGTGCTTGGCGGCGTCCAATGTGCTAGATTTGCTGGTCACAAACGCCGTGCGCCGCATGAATGCGCATGTGAAGGCCCACAGACCCTGCCACCTCCAGAAGTTGGGGATAATACCTTGTAGTTGATACATGGCGCGTGGGATACCTACCAGGGGACAGTGATTGGGCTGCAGGTGACCTGCGTGGCTCCCAGGTGTTGGTATACGACACAGTTTCCACAAGGCCTCCAGATGTACGACATGGAACGGAATGGGAACATAACCGACCTCTTACATCCTGCAAGGGCTGCGCAAACTCCACTGCCGCCTCGAAACCCTGTGACCCGACATGTGCAACTGCGCCGCATGCATCAGTGAGCAAACCACGAGAGGAACCCTCTGGCACTGACCGCCTCCACCTGCGCTGTCGGTAGTCCAACCACTCCTCCACCTCCTTCCCATCTGTGGCCCACGTACAAAAGGCAGCAGCAAGCAGTGGTAACTTGAGTCGTCTTCGCAACAAACGTAGCTCTCGTCGCCCAGACGAGTGACGGTCCATGAGCGTCAGCGAGCGAACCGAGAGCCATGACTGACGCGGCAAACGCCCCGTTGGCGATTTCTGTACGGGGAAGCATTCGATGGCCGCCCTAACTAGCCCGTCGTTCAAATGTTGCGCATAATCATCAGGGTGCGACTGGAAAGCTGGCCGCGGAATATGATTGACCATTGTAGCAAAACCCTGCGGCGCACTCAGTGTCCTGGATTTTTTTCGGATCGCGGGGAGTTTTTGGCCCAAGAGGACGCGGCCCGCCTGGGGCCCGCACTGCTGACTTGCACGTCGGCCATAACCACGTAATGATCATCAGACCGCATAGAGAGATCCACTGTCGCACCAAGCCCTTGCCGACTGATCGAATTGAGAGAGGCTTGCGGCATTGTGACATAGTCAATGCGACGTCTCGGGTCCTGGGGGGCCGCGCCAGGCGGCATCCACGCGCCGTGTATGCCGTGGAAAGGTTCCGAAAAAAGTAGACGTCGCACTCTGTCCGGTAGCTCGTGGGAAATCGCGAAACAGGTGTCCAGTGCCATTTTCCTGTTTAGCGCCCGCGGGGCCCACGTGGCTGGACTGAACCGTTCCGACAGTGGCATTTGCATCCAGCAGACAATACAGCGGGGTCTGACTAGGCCGCGTGAGTACAACATCACGCATGCGTGTCCACCACTGTGCTATCATGTCGAGACCTCCCGTCGCACGTGCACGTGGCGCGTGTGCAACCAGAACGTCGATGCGTAGCGAGGGGGCCCGCACTGCTATCAGCAAATGCCGCGAATCATGTGAGAGTGCCCGAAAATGTCGTCTGTTTAGCGTACAACCCGGAAGGTACTCCAATCCTATGTTAAATCACAACGCGAACCCGCAGCATTCATTTGATTCGGCCGCTGACGTCATCACAAGATACGGATCAACTTCGCGCCATGTGTTGTACCTCGGTCGTGTCTCAAGCGTGCCTACGAAAACATAGCGGCAACGTGCAAACTGATGCGCAAGGGCCATGCGGCCAGGGATATCAATGCCAGCTGCATCCCGATACGCGCACCGTATTCGTATACCTTGAGAGCGTGTAGGTCGCCTCCGTGTTCGCAGTGTAAGTACGGTAGCGACTGCAAGCCTGAGTTTACAGAAAGACGATGGCGTGGTATCCTGTGGACTGTCGGGGGCTGGATGCTGACTAGCTCGAAATGTCGATCCAGCAGCTGGCGACGAGAGAGCTCGCAGAGGGACACCTTTGCAGGAGCAGTCTTGTCAAGGCGGGCTGGGGTCAGCTTTGGGAACTCCCTCGCACCACGGTGGGCGTCGGCCGTCAACCATCGCCATGGAACCTTGTCCATATGAGAGAGAGTAGCATCGACCAAGGCACCGCGTCTTCTGGACGTTCCGATATATTCTTGATTGACACTTAGGCGAGCAAGTGTATCTACAAGTTCGTTCGGTGGATATGCAGTGCGACCTGGAACATGCAACCATGTGATCACAGTGCGCACTCGCGCGAGCTTTACGAGTGATTCCAACGGGATGGGCAACGCACCGCAAGACCTGTACATCACACCTCGTGCAGCAGCTTCTACCACCATCATGTTATCCGAACGAACAGTAAGGCGCCTCGAGCGATATATGGAAGGTGCCTGAAGCAGCCAACAGACAAACCAAATACCAGCATGAAACTCGGCGGGACTCGACGGGCTCACGTAATCATCTTTAAGTGATGGGGGAGTTCCGGCCATGCAACCATCCATCCGATGTTTGCCGTCCTGCGTCGCGCCACGCACAGCAAACGCCCATGATGGTGGCCCCTGCATGTCCGTACTTTCTGACCCTGCCGATCCGTCTGTGTACACTACAAAATGAGCAATGTCATCGTCGTGCCCATCATTGGAGGAGGCATACTGTGCCAGGAAATCAACGATACTAGAATGGAGACGATGATGAAAGAGACATGACGCAGGATGTTGCGTGGATGGCGGCGCCGCGAAGATGGGGGAGAGCAGTGCGTCTTGCCATTGGGCCGCGAGCAATGCTGCTAAGTCACCGCAATCGGGAACTGGACTGACGGGAGGCATGTCCGAAAACAGAGACGGGGCTGGGTGTCCCGGCAGAGCCGCGGCGCTCGGGGCCCACGCGGGCTGATCCCCACTGGCGCTTAGCGGCTCTGCAGGCTGGCTCACCCCTTCTTCGACGGGCTCGCCTGCGTCACTTCAATATCGTCATCAGAAATCTGGCCAGCGCGAACCTCGTCTGCGTTCGCACGGCGCGGGCTGCGTTCGCGGCTTCCGCCGCCTGCTGGCTCATCTCCCCCCGCTGGTTCGGGTCGCTCCTCGCCCGGCACCACGCGTGGAAGCGCGCCCCCTGGAACCGCGGCCGCGCTCGACGCTGCGATGACTGTCTTTAGGGTTGGCTGCCCAGCAGCGGCCAAGCCCTGGGCCTGCAGGGCTGCCTTCTCGCCCGCTCCCCCCTTCGCACGCGCCTCGGCAGCAGCGCGAGCGCGCGCCCGGCGAGCCGCCTTGCGCTCGTCGGACGCAGTCTGACTGGCATCGGCTGTGGCGTTCTTATCCTTTTCTGCATCCGCTGCGTCAATCGCTGCCTATGCCTGGAGCTGCTCTGCTGCCATCTCAGGACATGCCGCGGCAGGGGGCTGTGCAGCAGCCGCCTGTGGCACTGCTGCGACGTGTTGCGTAGGCTGTGCAGCCTGGGCAGGATTGGCAGCCGCTGGCTGCGCAGCTGGAGTCGTCGTAGCCGTAGTCGCCGCCATGCTCGCTGCTGCCGTGATCTGCGTCAGTGCCGACTGCAGTTTGCCCGGTGCCGTGGCCAGCCCCGCGATCTGCTGCGCCATGCTCGCCTGGCCTTGCTGGAGCTCGGCGATGGCTGCAACCGAGGCACCTGGCAACTGGCTAGGTGCGTTCGCCGCGGGCGTGGTGGGCGCCGCTTCCTCCGCCACATCTCGACGTCATTGGCGGCAGCTCGCAGCGGGAACAGGGTCTCGAGCTGCTGAAGTAAGACCTGTGCGCGAGCCAGCTCGTTGGCGCGATGCTGCTGGACCAGCTGGCGAGCCCCGTGCTCAATCATGGCCTCGTGCGCCGCCTTCTCTGCGCGATCGGAGCGGCGTTGGGCGCGCTCGACGAACGCCCGCTGGCTCGCCAGGCGCACCTCCGGGGTCCTGGCCACGATGATCATTGTCATGGGGACCAAGTATTCCTGCTCCTGTGCCTCGAGGATGCTGGTCGGCAGGCCGAGCGCGCGGGACGGGCGAAGCATCTTTGCCGACGCCGCCGCCATCCGGCGGAGGTTGCGCCTGTGGTTGACAAAGGCGGCGGGGTCCGTCGGTGGCTGCACCCAGGCTGGGTGCGCACGCGCCTGCTCTGGCATTGCAGGGAGCACATCGAGGGCCTCCTGCGGGCCTGCTGGACGGTCCGCCGTCTCCTCGGTCGACTCAGGCTCGCTCTCGTCGAACGTGACGTCTGTGGCTGGCGAGCGCCGACGGGGTGACCTGCGTCGGGAGGGCACCTCTGGGGCTGGCTCCTCCGCAGGCTCGCCATCTCGCTGCTGGGGATGGGTGGGCCGCGGAGCACGGCTCGGGCTGCGATGGCGACTGGGCTGAGCGCTGCTGTGGGCTGGCCTTGAAGCACGCCTCCGCCGCCGCTGGTCACGGCCACCTCCTCCGTGCTGATTTCGCCCGCTGCCCGCTGGTGCATGCTGCTGCTGCTGCGGCTGCTGCTGCTGCTGCTGCTGGTGCTGCGGCTGATCGCGGAACACGCTGAGCGCCGCGGGGCCCTGCTGCGGCAGCGGGTAGCAGGTCCTGCACAGCAGGTCGCTGGCAGCATTTGCGCGCCCGCATGCTGGGCACCACCGCGGCGGGGGCGGCGGGGGCGGTAGGGACTGCTGACCGCCCTTTCCTCCGCCGCCTTTGCCTCTGGCCTGCCGCGCGCTGTGGTGCGTTGCGAGCTCCGTAGCCATTTTGGCTCAAGCCGTGTCTCGTCGAGCTCGCCGCCGCTGGGCCGCCGCGCCCGCCGCGGGCCTCCGATGGCGGCAGCGACGGATCGCCGCGCGGCGCTGGCTGCGGCCCGTGGGGCCGCGCTGGTGGTGCATGGCGCTGCTGGTCTGGCGCGGGGTGCGGCGGCCGCCAGACTGCTGCGCTCGGCCGAGGGCCCTGTTCGGGCTGCAGCGGCGATGCTCGAGGCGGAGCTTCGGGCAGCCCGCCCTGCGGCCGATGGCGGAGCTGACGGTGGAGGTGCAATGGGGCCGCCTGCAGCCCCCGCAGGCGACGCGCCGCCTGGAGGCCAGGAGCCTCGGCGTCGGCGGCGGCGGCGGGCTCGCAGGCGCCGCGGCGCTGGTGCGCTGGCGCTCGCCCACGCCCCCGGCCTCGGCGACGGCGGCGGCGGCGTGGTTGTGGGCGGCGGGCGCTGCGCGCGCGGGCGGCGGCGATCGTCCGAGGCGCAGGGTGATCGTCGTGGCCGTCCTTTTCACTGCCCAGTGGTGCCCTCGCCCACTGTCGCACGGCCGTGGGGCGATGGCTCCCCTGCGGTGACAGTTGCCCAGGGGGCCGCCGACCTTTCTGTGCAGGTTGCGCGGCAGGCACGGGGGGGGATTTGTCCTCCCCGACCGTATGCCCTGCTGAGGCACTGGGCTGTTTTTCTCTTGCTCTGGCCACGGGGCGGTCGCCCGTCGCGTGGCCAGTGCCTCCTAGCCCATGGGGCTGCTTGAGGTACTCTTTCGGTCAGTGAGGTCTCCCTCACTTCCAGCAGTGGTTTCCCAGCCGCCGCTGCTGTGTCCTTTTTCGCCGAGGCTGTGCGGGCGTTGAGCTAAGAAAGAGTGGTGCGTTGCGAGACACTTCGCGGCGGTCACCAGACGCATTGCAAGTCGGGCTTGAGCACGCTGCTGTCGGGCACGCCTGTGCCATGCTGGCTCGCTGCCCTGCTGGCGCGGCGTGCCGCCCGCAGGAGTGCGCCGCGGCGCGGCGGGACCCGCGCGCCCGACGCGCGGGCGTGGGCCGGCGCGCGTGGCTGCCCACCCCGAGAGAGGTTCGCTGTGTCTAGTACAGCGCCCGCAACCTCTCGAAGCGGGGCGGCAGCTGGAGGAGGAGGAGGGAGGGAGGAGGAGGAGGAGGAGGAGGAGAAGGAGGAGGAGGAGGAGGAGGAGGAGGAAGGCGAGGAGGAGGAGGAGGAGCAGGAGAAGGAGGAGGAAGAGGAGGAGGAGGAGGAAGAGGAGGAGGAGGAGGGGGAGGAGGAGGAGGAGGAGGAGGGGGGCTGGCTTCCGGCGGATCTTGGGCCGTGGGGTGGCCTTCTGAGCAGACGAGGGGAACTTCTTGGACCTGGAGGCTCCCGAGAATGCGTATCAAAAGGCAGAAAGGATTCTTTCAGGCGTGGTGCCGACTCCCAAACTGGCCCTTCCCCCCCTTCGCCACTGCTCCCGACAAGACCTGGCCCCGAACCAGGCCCCAGACTCACGGTAAACTCGTGTTGTGCCGACGCCGCCAGTGGCGCTCAAGGTTGCACGCCGCCAGTGGCCGCCCAGAGTCGACCAGGACGAAAATATCTGGCGGCTGTAAAACCGCCGACCGTTGAAGGTCGAACGAGCCACGCGAGACCAGCGCTGGGGTCGTCACGACAAGAGCCCTCGGGGCCCACCCTGCCCTGCCGCTGCTTCCCGGTCGCACCCCCGTCTGCGGCGGCGGGGGTGGCGCCCCCGAGGGGCACCGCGCACCGCTGTTGCTCTGGCCCCCCACCCCCACCCTTGACAGCCGCCGGCTTGGTTTTTGCGCGAGGCCGCTCTTGTACAGCGGAGGCCCATGTCAAGAAACACCCTCCTTGCCTCCAGGGTGCCCTGGGTTTCTTGGGTTTCGATGGTTTTGCGATGGAAAGCGTGGCGCTCCCACGCCAAACATCAAGGGACGTCCTGGGGTCTCAGGGTTGGGTTTCTTGTGGAAGGTTTCTCGTGGTCGGGCCCGTACTGCATCACCTGAAGGACGCAAGAAAAACCGGGGTCGTCCGCGCCGACATTGGCGCGCAAGCTGCCCGCGCAAGGTCGCGCGTAGGCGCCCTCGTCTTTTTTGTGGCGTGCCGCGCCGGAGGCCCGCGCAAACCACTGCCTAAGGTTGGTATGCCATCTTGCGCAAGACCCGTTTTTGATCGTCGCCTGCCTGGGGAGGGCGCCGGTCCGCAGGGGGCGCTCGCCGAGAGCCCCGGGGGTCTCACCGGACTCGGGGACCCCCGGGGCCCCGCCCGCGGAGGAGGAGGAGGAGGAGGAGGAGGAGGAGGAGGAAGAGGAGGGAAGCGAGGAGGAGGAGGAGGAGGAGGAGAAGGAACACCAGGAGAAAGAGGAGGAGGAGAAGGAGGAGGAGGAGGAAAAGGAGGAAGGCGAGGAGGAGGAGGAGGAGGAATGCAAGGAGGAGGAGGAGGAGGAGGAGGAAGAAGAAGAAGAAGACGGCTTTGTACTCCATTTAATTCGCGCTCTCTGTTTCAGCAGCCCGACTGTAGCGGGCGTGACGGGGGGAGGGTTGGGGGGCGGGGGCGCCTGCTCACGTCGCGCTTCGCGCTGGGGCGCTTCCTGGGAATGCCCAGGAATGGGTCATGTCCAGATGGCGCCAGCGCGAGTCTTGGCGTGACAGGCTTTTTCTCGAATAGTAACAAAAAAGGATGGGCTCCAGTCCGCGGCCCCAGAGGTTCCGACCGCCTCCCGTGGTAGTTTTTCGCCCCTGATTCCTGCTTGAGTGTCCCAGGGCCCGAAGAAGGCTCCCGAGCACCGAAATCGTGGAGGATTCTGCCCGTTGAACAAATCAGTTCGTCGGGGATGTGATCGTTTTCTCATTCATTATTTTGCCGATCGGCGCGGGCCCTCGCACCCCCCGTCCCCTCCCCTCATGGAGTAGATCTTGGCTGCTTTCGGCGCCTGTTTCAAGCAGGCGGAGCCTCCCCCCACAGGACGCACTGTTGCCAACAGTCGCAGTAAGCAGAGGTCCGGAGCCGGACCCCACCCCTCCCCTCCCCTTCCGCCCAGTGTGGAAAGAAAATGATTCACTGCTGTGAGCTCCCCAGGTGTGCATCTATTCGCATGGACCTGTCCGCCGTGAATGTCTAGGCGCAAGAGCTTTCGAATACAAACGGGCTTCAGTTGTGACGGTCTGGTCATGAGTCTAACTGAGAATGAATTGGAGTGTGAATGAGCCTCTGTAGTACGAGCGCGTCTCTACGCATGAGCCATGAGCCTGTGTCCTCCTGGGGCCTCCTGGGGCCTCCTGAAACCTACTGGGGCTTCCTGGGGCCTCCAGGAGCCTCTTGGGGCCTCTTGGGGCCTCCTGGGGCCTCCTGGGACCTCCTAGGGAGGATTCGTGCCCCAGGAGAGGCCCAATCTATAGCAACAGACGTACATAAAACATTGCGGATTGGAGCCGCAGGAGAAGGGGACAATCTATAGAAACACACGTAGAACACCAAGGATTCGTGCCCCAGGAGAGGCCCTATAGGAAGATAAGTACACAGGAGAAGGACAATCTATAGAAACATACATATAACATCAAGGATTCGTGCTCCAGGTGAGGCTCAATCTATAGGAGCATACGTAAAACACATGGGATTGGAGCCACTCCTGTTGCCTTCTGAGGCCTCCTGCTCCTGAGGCCTCTCGGGGCCTCTTGTTGCCTTCTGAGACCTCCTGGCGCTTCCTCTGGCCTCCTGGGGCCGCCTGTGGCTTCCTGAGGCCTCCCGGAGCTTCCTGGGGCCTAGCCTCTTGGGACATCCTGTGGCCTCTTGAGTCTTTCTGTGGCCTCCTGATGCCTCCTGGGACCTCATGTGGTCTCCTGGGGCCTCCTGGAGCCTGTTGGAGCCTCCTGTGGCATCCTGAGGAGAATCTGTGCCCACGAGTCTGGCCACCGATCGAGACATCCTCAAAATCTGGCCCACCTGGGGGGTGAAAATGAGCGCCTCGCTCGAGGCATCCTCCAAATCTGCTCCGAAAGCGAAGGATGTTGGGACAGAGAACAGGCAAACCGCTTGAGACATCCCCACAAAACGGCCGCGAACGGGACCGTGAGATAACCCCTGGCGGCTCCCCTTAGGGGGGTGAAAATGAGCGCCTCGCTCGAGACATCCTCCAAATCTGCTCCGAAAGCGAAGGATGTTGGGACAGAGAAGAGGCAAACCGCTCGAGGCATCCCCACAAAACGGCCGCGAGCGGGGCGTGCGTGAGTCTCACCATGAGTAAGTCTGAGTAGGAGTAGGTCTGAGCATGAGTAGCTGGGGGGCCTGCGCGTCGAACGAAAAGAAGGAAGAAGAAAAAGAAGAAAAAGAAGAAGAAGAAGAAGAAGAAGAAGAAGAAGAAGAAGAAGAGAGAGGTCTGGGCCCCCGCCTGCGCGCAGCTGCGCGCCGCCGTGTGGGCCGCGCTGAGCAGCCGCAGCGCCGCGCCGGCGGGGGCCGACCGGCTGCTCGAGCGCGTGCGCGAGTGCGAGATCGACGGCGGCCCCGACGGCAGCGGGGCGCTGCCAGGCATTTCGGGGCTCAAGAGAGGGGGGTCAGTGCAAACGGGGGTCAGCCAGGGCACCGGATCCTGCAGGATCTTGCGAAGACCCCCCTCTGGCTGACTGGGGTCAGCGAGCCGCTCGTGGCCGCGAGGCGGCCGCGCCTATTGGCTGACCCGGGTTTGCGAAGTTTTGCGTTGCAGTTTGTTTTCCTGCATTGCAGTTTTTGGTTTCCTGCTGATCTGGGTCTGGATTGACCCGGGTCAGAAGATCCCCGAGGCATGCTGAAGCGGTGCCCGCTGCTGCGGGTGGCGGACGTGAAGCACCCAGACGCGGTGCAGGCCTCCGGGGGGGAGGCCAGCCTCAAGCATTAAGTCGGGCGTGTCCCTCTACAGGAGGAATGTTCAAAAATAGGCAAAAAGTAGTATGGGGATAACTTTTGTATATTTGTGTCCAGATTTTGCTGGATTGCTATTTAGTTGTTTTTTAAGCGATTCGGGGTATCTTCTCTTTTTCGTCCAAAATCCGCCTGTAGGGGGACATGACCGACCTAACTCAAGCAGTGGCGAAGCGTCCTGGCTCGCCTGCAGGTCCACCAAATAATGTTATGATAAGATTTTGTGGTTTGCACGAAATGTTTTTCGAGCATTTCTGGCCGAGGCTCTCTTGTTTTTTTAACGTCGGGTTTCTGTTCCACGAGCATGGGTTTTAGTTCTCAGAACGTTTTGGGGTTCTGAGAGCATGTCGTCGTAGGCCTACAGGAATGCTGGGACGGTCGGTCCCTGCTCAACAAACGCACGCCAGGGAGCGCGCCGCATCGGCGATGTTCAGAGAAGGGAAAAGGTACCAATACCGCCACCCTTTGCCTCGTTCTCGCCTTTTTGGGGCCTTCTGGGAGGCCATCGTCGCTACCGCTGGATTCGACTCAAAACGCTGGTCAGAACGCACCCCGGGAGAGGTCGGGGAATAGCGGTATTGGTATTTTTTGGCTTCCCCAGGAGGCCAAGCGCACGGCAGGGATCGCGCCGTATCGGCGATGCAGCAGCTATGCGGCTCGATGTGGATCCCAGTTTTCTCCATGCCAGCGTCGCGGATGCATCGCTGACGTCGCCGATGTGTCGCCGATACGTCGGCGATGCATCGACGCTGCGGCGCGATCCTCCGACCCCATCCGCTCCAACCCCATCTGGGAGGCTTCTGACTTAGTGTTAGGTCGGGCATGTCCCTCTACAGGAGGAGTATTCAAGAATGGTAAAAAAAGAGTCAGGTCACGATTTTGTTCCACCATTTCTTTTTGACTTGTTTGGTTCTTCCTCCAACATCCGCCTGCAGGAGGACATGCCCGACCTAAACCTAGTGCCGCGCACAAGAGGGTGGCGCGATGGGGGGGAGGCCTTCGAAGAGGGCGGGGGACTTCTCTTCTCGGAGGGCGGTGGCCTCACTTTAGAAGGGCCCGGGGACTCTTCTGACAGGCCAGGCGGGGGCTCCCCCAAGAGGCCCTCTGCAGCTTTCGTAGAAGCCCCCCCGCCTTCTTGGAAGGCCTCCCCCCTGTCGGCCCTTCTTGCTTCCTCCTTCCTCCTGACTCCTCCCTCCTTCCTCCTCCCTCCTTCCTCCTCCCTCCTTCCTCCTCCTCCTCCTGCTCCTCCTCCTCCTCCTCCTTCTCCTCCCTCCTTCCCTCCCTCCCTGCCTCCCTCCTCCCTGCCTCCTTCCTCCCTGCTCCCTCCTCCCTGCTCCCTCCTCCCTCCTCCCTCCTCCCTCCTCCTCCCTCTTCCTCCCTCCCTGCTCCCTCCTCCTCCCTCTTCCCTCCTCCCTCCTCCCTCTCTCCCTCCCTCCCTCCTTCCTCCTCCTCCTCCTCCTCCTCCTTCTCGTTCTCGTTCTCCTCCTCCTCCTCCTCTCCTCCTCCTCCTCTTCCCTCCTCCCTCCCTCCTCCTCGTTCCTCCTCCTCCTCCTCCTTCTCCTCCCTCCCTCCTCCTCCTCCCTCCCCTCTCCTCCCTCCTCCATCCTCTCTCCTCCCTCCTCCTTCCTCCTTCCTCCTCCTTGCGCCAGCGGCCAGCCTTGCCCGACTGCTCGGGCTGGGAGACGGCCTGCTGCTGTGCCCACGGTTTTCGAGACGAGAGGGCTGCTCCGCATTGAAAGCAATTGTTTGCCACCTTCCTGAGATAAGGGGGAGGAGGAGGCGGCCCTGCTGTGCTGCCACCTGAGAAGCACCTTTCCCAGCTGGTGGATGAGCGAGACGCCCGCACTAAGAATATGGAGAAAGAGTTGGACCTGGCTGATAAATGGGAGAAGAGTCTGGCTCGGCAGCGCGAGAAGATCCAAGAGCTCAGCGAGGATCTCGATGACTTCGACGGCAGGATTGCGGCTCTCAAGGCCAAGCTCACGGACGAAGCCTCTCGCCCTCCCCCGCATGCTGGGCCTCCTGCGGCGGGGGCTCGGCTCGACACCCTCTTGGATGGAAGCTTCAAGGTCGATTGTGGTGACCTTTTCGAGGTGGGCGAGGAGGAATCTGATTTATCGGGTGGTGACCAGTAGGATCTCCAGCAGCGTAAGAACAGTTGGACAGAAGAAAGAAAACAGAACAACACATCGCGGATAATGCCAAGTCTGTATTTGCTCAAGCAACGGATCAGTTTGACAAGCTCAAAGCAGAGCACGCCAAGCAGTGCGTTCGAGCCACCAAGAAGCGCAAGGTATCAGACGGCACCGCTCGCGATGTAGGAGCCGAAGGGGGTGGCGCGGAGGCACCGCTGCTGCTGCCAAGCCCGAGGTGGTGGAGGCCGACGCCGCCCCGAGCCTTGCTCCTGCGGGGCCTGATGTGCGTGCTCGTGCTCGCGACAGTAAGGGCGAGGTGCAGCAGGCAGGGCCCCCCGATGGTGCGGCGGTGGGAGGGGGCCATTCCCGTGGGGGCGAGGGCGCCCAGGGCAGTGCAGGGCGCCCGCGAATGGCAGGGCGATGGCACCCTGAGGTCAAGGCGGGCGCCCAGGCGGAGTCCCAACCTGTGCCTGCTGCGATGGGGCGCCCGCCCAAGGGCGACGTGTTCGATGGGCCCGGCGCCGTCTTCCAGGACGGCCTCGACGCGGCAGCCGCGCGTTGGGTGCCGCTCCTGGCCGAGCCCCATTCTGGCGAGTCCAGCTGGATGGGGGCCTGCGTGTCAGCGACGGTGGAGTTGCTGCGGCGGCCCCAACGTGCTCACTGGGTGCACGATGCGCCCGATTGGCGTTCTCTCCAGGAGCTGGCGGAGGACGCGTGCAGAGTGGCGTGGGACTCGAGCAGGACCAATCGGGGTAACATCGTGAACGACTTGCGCTGGCTCGAGGGCCAGTCCTTGCCTTTGCGAGCCCAAGAAGAGGCTAGACGCTGGAGTGAGTTGCAACGCGTTCGCGATGAGATGCGGCGGCTTGGCGAAGGTCGAGGCCAGGCTTTGGGCGCGGGGGTGGGGGATTCAGACCCTGCTGATCGCGCGAGCGCGCCCGCGTGCACTACTTCTTCGGCGCCGCCGTCAGCGCCGAGGGTCACTGGTGGATCGAGTTCGGCAGCTGGGGCACTGGCCCCCCCTAGGCGCCGGCAGCGAAGCCGCCGCCGCGGAGGCCCCGGCACCCTGGAGGCCCGCCGCCGCCGCGCCTCTGGAGCCTGGGGGGGGGGGGGCAGCCACGCGGTCGACATAGAGACGGACATGTACTTGGGGTGGCCGCTGGAAGTCCTGGTGCCGTGGCAGCGCCAGCCGCCTCGGGCCGTGTCTCCCCGCCCCCGTCCCACCTGGCGCCCGCTGCAGTCTGCGGTTACAGGGGCGGGGATGTGTGCGACCTCGGGGTCGCGGCCAGGCGAGAGGCGGCAGCTGCGAGAGGTGCTACTGGGTTCAGACGGTGGCTCTAAGCGGAGTCAGCATGCGCGGACCGACGGGGGTCGACGTGGTCTGCCTGGTCACCAAGAGCTGCAACTCGTGGTCGACTGGCCAGTCGTTCATGGAGTGGGTGCATCACGACGCAGGCCAGGAGGTTCACCACTACTTTCTGCAGGAGACGCGGTTGCTTGCTAGAAGTTCGGCCCCTCCGATGTCATGGGCAGGGGGAGCTGGCTACGTCGTGCGCGCTGGGGCAGCGGTGCCGACGAGGGGCGGTGCCTTGGAACGCTCAGGTGGCGTGGCAATGCTTTCTCGCTCGGTGGCAGGGTCCAAGCACTTGGCGGAGTGCTTCCCCGATCGGGTGAGGCACAGGCTTGTGGCGCAGCTGGTGGCGGTGGCCAGTTCTGTTCAGATCATCTCTGCCTCGGCATACCTGGTGACCAACGGGGTCTGGGCCCGAGGGACCAAGACCTGCTTTCGATCTTGGGGGAGTTTATTGCGTCGTCAGAGTGGCCCGTTGTGGTCGTCGGCGACTGGGGCATCCCAGTGGACGAGCTGGTGGCCTCTGACTGGCCAGCTCTGTAGCACCTCCAGGCCGTGGCGCCTGAAGATGACACTCTTGGCAGCAGCGTGCGATATCGCAGTGCTTGTTGCCGCGCGTGTCACAAATCCAAGCTGTGCTTAACGCGCCCAGGGGGCCCCGCGCTGGAGTCTCGTTGGGCTTGAAGGGCCTTGTTGGGCCAGCGATGGTTTGGCAGCGCGTAGTGCCATGTGGATTCCCGCTCGACCCGGCACAGGATCCCGGGGGCGTCGAAATCCCGGGGCCCGATCTCACCAGCGCTGTTTGCTTCTGGGAGGCGGGCTCTGTCCCGAGCAGGCCGCTCGAGGCGGCCCAAGAGTGGTCTAAAGTAGCTGAGTCCTACTTGGTAGCGCCTCGCAGAATCCCCCAGGGAGAAGTTTTTAAAGTGCCTGGGCAGGGCTCGGGGTTGCCAATTTCAGATGGTGCCCCTAAGAGCGGCGCGGGGCCGAGAGCTCGCGCGATGCTCGAAGGCTGCCGCAGCCAAGTGGCTTCAGCTGCGGCGCGCTCTCACGCGGCTGCTAGGGCTGACCAGGGAACACGTGGGCTCGACGGGGGTGGCGCGGGGCGGGGGTGGGGGGGGGCTCTTGGAGGTTCTTCACCAGGTTAGCCCGTGCATTGCCTCAGCGGAGTCGGAGGCGCTGAGAGGGCGCGCAGGATGCAGTTTGCTGGGCGGCCTCCAGGACCCCGAACGGGTTCCCATGTTGTTTGAAGAACTATCCCAGGAGGTCGGATCCAGGCTTTCCAGTGACGCGGCGAAGTCCAGGCAGGCATGGTCGGATTTTGCGCAGCCTTCTGTTTCTAAGGGGGGCCGTGTCGCCCATCGGTTCAGCAAGGGTCCTGGGCCCACTCCCGAGCCTGTTTTGGGTCCTGCCGAGGAAGGGGTCTCCCTCTGGCGGGCCACGCGGCCCTCGAAAAGCTATTGGAGGAGTGGGTCCCGATTTGGAGCCGGGGCTCGAGGGCCCGAGAGGTGCGCCCGCGCCTGTGGGATGTTTCAAACTTTTTGGAGCCCATCGCGCCAGGCGATGTCCGCTCGGCGCGCGCGTGCTTCGCGAAGGGCGCGGCCTTGGGGTGGGGCAGCTTCTACGCGGGGCCCATTCTGCAGTTGCCGCCAGAAGTTGCGCGGCGATTGGCCGACGTGCCAAATGCGTGGGAACGGGACCCACAAGTCTCAGCTCTGTGGATGATACTGACATTTTTCTCGACAAGCCGACGGGAGGTGTTCGGCCCATCGGTTTGCTTCCTCTCTTCGGGAGTGTGTGGTCCAAGGTCCGACAGAGGGCCTGCAGCGCCTGGGAGAAACAGAATGCATCGGACCTCTTTTTGGGCCAGTCGCGGGCTACCTCTTGCGATCAGAGCGCGTGGCTCCACAACGCTCTTTCGGCGTTCGCCAGGCAAAGGAACTTGGCACATGGCTCGGCTTTCCTTGTTTGAAGCAGTTCCATGAGAACATCTCTTAGTCGGAGCTCAGGTCCGCGGCGGCCCACGTAAGCTTTCCAGATGGCCTCTCGAGGAGCTTACGGTGTCAGCATCGATCTGAAAGGCGTGCTGTTTCCAAGGGGGCGCGGGGCAACTTCTGGAGCCCGACGGCGCAGTTGTCGCGGGCTGCTCCTGCGCCGCGACGCTGGCCACGGTGCTTTTGCTTGCGTGTTTTTGAGGCAAGCCCATTTGGAGGCCCCGAAGGTGAATCTTAACAATGTTATGGATGATGTCTCCTTCCTTGCGTGTGTGTGTGTGTGTGTGCGTGTGCGTGTGCGTGTGCGTGTGCGTGTGCGTGTGCGTGTGCGTGTGCGTTGCGTGTGCGTGTGCGTGTGTGTGTGTGTGGCGTGTGTGTGTGTGTGTGTGTTGTGGGGGGGGGGGGGGGGGGGGGGGGGCGACGGTCCCCTTGCAGGTCGGGGCGGCGTTTAACTCGGTTGCATCAGCGAGGGTCTGCCCATCTCGTGGAATAAAGCAGGGGTGCTAGCCAATTCGAGCTCGCTGGCCAAAGCGCTGCTGAAGCAGCTGCCCCCTGAGCTGGCCGCCGCCAGGGAGGTCGCCCATGGAGACCTGGGAGGGGGGCGCTTCGGACGGGCGGTTTCGGATAATCTCTACTCATCTAGACAAGTACCTGGCTGCCAGGAGGCGCGCTTTCAAGCTGCGCACCCCCCAGGGGGCGGGTGCCGCGACTTTTCGCATCCATCGCTCTGGCCCCACGGCGGTCGCCATGCGGGGTGCGTGTGTCCACGGCCTAGGAGACGCCAGGCTCCATGGTCTGAGAGTGCTGGCGGCTCACGCGGAGGGCATCATCCCTTGGGGGTCGTCTGTTGAACTCTACCTGGGCTGCGGGCGCCAAGGTTGGAGGCGGGGCCATGTTATTTTGACCGCAGCGGACTCGGTTCGCTAGTGTTGTGAGGTCCTCAGCGAAGGACAGCTTTGAAGGGGGGTGCTGGAGGCTCTCGTGATCGTTGCCAACAAGAGTGCGGCGACTGACCGACCGTGGGTAACTTGCAAGGATTCTGTGGCGGCGGCGGTGATCACTGCCCAGCGCGTAGGCTGGGGGTTTAAAGATGCTGTGACGGCGGTTGGCGATCGGGGGGTGGAATGGGACCTGCGAGTTTTCTCGCCTGCGTGCATCGCGTCTCGGATCTCGTTCGTGGCGCGAAGGGTCTCAGATATTAGGGCTCTCAGGCTGCAGGATGGGGCGTGGGCCACGAATTGTGATGGGGGCCCCTCCTGGAACTGCTGCTATCGGACTGGTCGGAGACCTGGGGCCGCCGCGAGTAGAACGCGCTTCGGGGGTTGATTTCAGGGTCTCACTGGGCCCAGGGCAGGCTTCGCGATCATGGGCCAGCTCTCCCCGAGGTCTGCCAGTTATGCCAGGAAGAAGGGGGCTCGTTGTTTCACAGATGCTACGCATGCCCTGGTCATGAAAAGTTTCGGAGAGACTGCGTGCTAAGGGAGCTGTCCAGGTCTGATGCCAGAAACAAGGATAGCCCTCCAGCTTGGAAGGAAAGGTTCGCGCGAGGTTTGTTTCCTTAGCCTGGCCAGCGCGTGTGCTTCGACCACCTTTCGATCCGAGCTGGAGGCGCTGGGTCTCGGGATCCTTCCAGCTCCCCTACCTCCTGGAAGGAGGGGTTTGCTTTCACGGATGGCTCGGGGCTGGATCAACATCACCCGACCCTTGGTGTAGCGGGTTGGAGTGTTGTAGTCTACGATCGGGAGAGGCACTACGTCGGCTCCACGTTCGGCGCAGTGCCACCTGATTGCGGAATCACGGGCGCGGCCCCAGATGGAGAAGTTTTTGCGATGCTCGTGTGTTCCCGGAGCCTTTTGGGTTTGTATTCTGTCAGGGCCGATTGTTAAAGGTGCACTAAGCTGCTGTCGATCGCCCCGCATGTCCACGTCCCCAACAACCCGCGGGCCCACTTGTGGAGGCAGGTGCATTTGCGAGAGGATTTTTGTGCTCGGCTTTTCGAGCGCGTCAAGGCCCGCGCGTCGGCCTCTGTTGTCGAGCGTGAACGGATCTCGGCGTTCGGCAGAGACGACGACAATGCCGCGCATAGCTTCGCGAAAAGAAGGGCGGCCCTTGCGAGAGCCGCCGCGGCAGATGTTGAATTCGCCGAAGGGCGCCATTTAATTGTTAGGCTCGCGGCAAAGTTTTCGGCCCAGTTGTCGGCCTCGATGGCCACGGTGGGCACCCGAGACAATGTGGGAGTTGACTACCTCAAGAAAATCGATTTGGGGCTGTCGACTTCCAAGGTGTTGCGGTTCCAGATGTTCCTGGGGCGGGGTCCCGCGATATGGTCTTCCCTCCTCCCGAGCCTCCTGCAGCTGCTCCTCCTGGGGGTCCTCCAGGGCCCGCCTCAGAAGACCCCGAATGGCTTCGGGGCAAGGGTGTCCAGCCCTGGCGAGTGCACGGCCAGTGTATTGTTCAGAGCTCGGTGCCAGATGGGTTCGCATCGTCTATTGCCCGTCCTGCTGGCAGTATGCGACCACCCCCATGCGGCGAGGTTTCACTGGGCCTTGCAGGGGGCCAGAGAAGATCTCGGGGGGGTCGGCGTGCGCCGTCGGGAAAAGGCTGCGGGGGGGTTTTCGCCTTGTGGCCCACCCTCAGGCGGCGCTCGGGCCTTCTGAGGCCACGTCGGCGGAGACCAGGGGCCGTTTCTCCAGGCACTTTGGGGGGGGCGTTGTCGGGGCGGCGTCGGCGCCGAGAGCGCCGAGGCTCGCCCCGTTTTCTATGCGAGCGGTTGCGCCTCGCCTTGGCATCGATTCTGTGCTTCTCGCTTTTGGCTTCAGCTCCCGAGAGGGGGCTGAGGTGCTTGGTCGACAGGTGCTCCTGGACCGAGCTTCTGCCCAGGCCAGGGGGGCAGGCGCCGCGGACTCCGAGGCCGAAGGGTGAGTTTCTGGGGGGTGGGGGGCCCTGTCGGCTGGGCCCGTCCGAGGTGGGTCACAGCCTCGGGCGGGGACATGCAGTTCTCGTTTGAAGGGCGCCCCCGCCCCGATTTTCCTTTTTCCCTCCCTTGACTCTCCCTCTATGGGCGGTGAACCTCCTCTCCCTCTTCCTCCCTCCTCCCGTTCCTCCTCTTCTTTCCTCCTCATTCCTCCTCCTCCCTCCTCCCTCCTCCCTCCCCCCTCCTCCTCGGCCTCCTCCTGCCTCCCTCCTCCTCCCTCCTCTCTCCTCCCTCCTTCCGCCTCCTCCTCCTCCTCCTCCCCTTCTCCTCCTCCTCTTCCTCCTCCTCCGCCTCCTCCTCCTCCTCCTCCTCCTCCTCCTCCTCCTCCCCCCCCTCCTCCCTCCCCCCTCCCTCCTCTTCGTTCCTCCTCCCTCCTCCCTCCCCCCTCCTTCCCCCCCTCTCAGCTGCCGCCCCGGTTCGAGGGGTTTCGGGCGCCGTGCCAGGTGCAGCGAACCTCTCTCGGGGCTGGCAGCCGCGCGCGCCGGCCCGCGCCCGCTCATCGGGCGGTCGGGGCCCCGCCGCGCCTCGCGCTGCTCCTGGCGTACCTGGCGGCCCTCGCGCCTGGGCGCCCCGCTGCTGGCGGCGCGCCGCGGGCTTCCTGCAGCCCCCGCTCGCGCCCGCGGCCTAGCGGGGGCGGCGGCGGCAAACCGGCTTGGCACAGGCGTGCCAGACAGCAACGCGCGCAGGCCCGCCTCTGCGCCTGTTGAGCGCCGCGAGGTGTTTGGCACCGCGCCGCGGCGCGATGGCGCGGCAGCCCCGTGGCAATGGCGGAAGCAAGGGCGATCGGCCCCCGCCGTTCCCGCCGCCCCCCCCCGCGGCGGTGCCCCCCATGCGGGCGTGCGAATGCTGCCAGTGACCTGATGTGCAGGACCTGCTACCCGCTGCCGCAGCAGAGCCCCGCGGCGCTCAGCGCGTTCCGCGATCAGCAGCAGCGCCAGCAGCAGCAGCAGCAGCAGCATGCACCAGCGGGCAGCGGGCGAGATCAGCGCGGAGGAAGTGGGCGTGGCCAGCGGCGGAGGAGGCGTGCTTCAAGGCCCGCGCACGGCAGCGCTCAGCCCAGTCGTCAGCGCAGCCCAAGCCGTGCTCCGCCGCCCGCCCAGCCCCAGCAGCGAGGCGGTGAGCCTGCTGAGGAGCCGGCCCCAGAGGTGATCTCCCGACGCAGGTCACCCCGTCGCCGCTCGCCAGCCGCCGCCGTCACGTTCGACGAGGGTGAGCCGGAGTCGACCGAGGAGACGGCAGATCGTGCAGCCGGCCCGCAGGAGGCCCTCGGTGTGCTCCCTGCTATGCCAGAGCAGGCGCGTTCGCACCCAGCCTGGGTGCAGCCGCCGACGGATCCTGCCGCCTCGGTCACCGCAGGCGCAACCTTCGCCGCGCGGCAGCGGCGTCGGCAAAGATGCTTCGCGCGTCCCGCGAGCTCGGCCTGCCGACCGGCATCCTTGAGGCGCAGGAGCAGGAATGCTCAGTCCTGATGACAATGGTCAGCGTGGCCAGGACTCTAGAGGCGCGCCTGGCGAGGCAGCGGGCGTTCGTCGAGCGGGCCCGGTGCCGCTCCGATCGCGCGGAGAAGGCTGCGCACAAGGCCATGATTGAGCACGGGGCTCGCCAGCTGGTCCAGCAGCATCGTGCCAGCGAACAGACTCGTGCACAGGTCTTGTTTCAGCAGCTTGAAACCCTCTTTCCGCTGCCAGCTGCAGCCGACGACGTCGAGATGCAGGGCGCCGCGACGCCTGTCGTGGAGGAAGCGTCGCCCACCGCGCCCGTGGCGAACGCGCCTAGCCAGATGTCAGGTGCCTCGGTCGCAGCCATCGCCGAGCTCCAGCAGGGCCAGGTGAGCGTGGCGCAGCAGATCTCGGGGCTGGCCACGGTGCTCGGCGGACAGCCGTCGGCGCTGACTCAGATCGCGGCGGCAGCGAGCACGGCGGCGACTACTGCTACGGCGGCTCCAGTTACACAGCCAGCTGCCGATGCCAATCCTGCCCAGGCTGCGCAGCCCGCGCAGCGCGCCGCGGCAGTGCCACAGGCCGCTGCCACGCAGCCCCCTACCGCGGCATGTCCTGCGACGACGGCAGCTCAGCTCCAGGCGCAGGCAGCGATTGACGCAGCGAATGCAGACAAGGATTAGAACGCCACAGCCGACGTCAATCAGGCTGCGTCGGATGAGCGAAAGGCGGCTCGGCAGGCGCGTGCTCGCGCTGCTGCCGAGGCTCGCGCGAAGGCGGCAGCGGGCGAGAAGGTAGCCCTGCAGGCCCAGGGCTTGGCGGCGGCTGGGCAGCCCACCCTGGAGACAGTCGTCGCAGCGTCGCTTTCTATGGCGTATCCAGGAGGCGCGCTGCCACGCGCGGCGGGCGAGGAGCGCCCCGAACCAGTGGGTGGAGAGGGGCCAGCAGGCGCCGGACGTCGTGAGCGCAGCCCGCGCCGTGCGCACGCGGAGGAGGTTTGCGCTGGCCAGAGTTCTGAAGATGATATCGAGCTGGCGAGCCCGTCGCAGAGGGGGTGGGCCAGCCTGCAGAGCCGCTAGGCGCCAGTGGGGATCAGCCCGCGTGGGTTCCGAGCGCCGCGGCCCTGCCGGGGCGCCGGGCCCCGTCTTTCTTTTTGGACATGCCGCCCGTCAGTCCCATTCCCGATTGCGGCGACTTAGCGGCATTGCTTGCGGCCCACCGGCAAGACTCAGAGCTCTCCCCCATTTTCGTTGCGCCGCCATCCATGCAACATGTCTGTGTCATGCCTCCATCGCCGTCGTCTTCATTCTAGTACCGTTGATTTCATTGGCGACTCGCAGAGGGAAACATGCCCCCCCTTCCCGCCCGCCCCCGAGCCGCTAGCGCCTGAAATCTTGGGGCGCATTGCGCAGAACCGTGCGCAGGCACGTAGCAGAAGAGCCGCTGAACTCCAGGAAGAGAGACAGGCTCGCTCGCGCGAAGTAGCCCCTTGGACCCAGGATCCTGATTTTGGCAGAGGCTTGTTTGGATAAGTTGCTGCCTGTCATCTACCATGAGATGTTCGGGATGGTTGTTCAGTTTTGTGCGGGGAAGTGGAGGTGCAGAATGGAAAGTTGCCGTTGTCTTCTGTGCCGCCTCTTTCAGCCACCTCTCTCTGGCTGCCCGCTCTCTGGCGGCGTGCAACGCCGGGGGGCATGCGGCATGGTGGCTCAGGATCATGCTGTTGCTGCCTTCTTTGCCTCGATTGCGATCTCGGCGCGTCTCTCTCTCTCTCTCTCTCTCTCTCTCTCTCTCTCTCTCTCTCTCTCTCTCTCTCTCTCTCTCTCATCTCTCTCTCTCTCTCCTCTCTTTTTCTCTCTCTCTCTCATCTTTCTCTCTTTCTCTCTACTTCTTTCTCTCTCTCTCTCTCTCTCTCTCTCTCTCTCTCTCTCTCTCTCTCTCTCTCTCTCTCTCTCTCTCTCTCTCTATCTCTCTCCGTTATGTCTCCAGCTGCCGCCCTAGTTCGAGAGGTTTCGGGTGCCGTACCTTGTTCGGCGAACTTCTCTCGGGGCGGGCAGGCGCGCGCGCCTGCCCGCGCCCGCGCGTCGGGCTCGCCGGGCCACCTCAACTTCCCCACTTCCCTGCCTAGCTTTCAGCTTACTGCGGTTGGGGCCGGGGGCGGGGTTGGCACGTTGACAGGGGCCGGGATTTTTCTGTGGCGTTTGAGCAGGCACTGGCCGCAGGTCGAGCGCGCGAAAATCGCGCACTCCCGCTGGCCCCTGCCTCGCACCCGCCCCTCACTCAGCTGCTCAGCTGCCTTTTCGTCGGCCTCTCTTGCCTCCTGGTGTTTCTCTTTTCGTTCGATCTCTAGCTGCCGCCCCGGGCCGAGAGGTTTCGGGCGCCGTGCCAGGTGCGGCGAACCTCCTTCGGGGCGGTCAGACACGCGCGCAGCGCCCTGCCCGCGCCTCAGACACGCGCGCAGGCCCCGCCCGCAGGCCCTGCCCTGCCCGCAGGCCCTGCCCGCGCAGTTTCACCTTCCCCACTTCCCCTGGGTATAGGTTTGTTGGCGGGGACGTAGTTCGCACTGCGGCGATGAGGTAGGCATGTGACACAGGTCCAGCGTGCGAAAATCGTCCACTCCCGCTGGCCCCTGCCTCGCACACGCCCACTTAGCTGCCCTTTCGGCCTTTTGACGGCCATCTCGCCTGCTCCCCTCTTTGATCCGCCTCCTCTTGCCTTTTCCTTACTCCTGTTGCGTTGCAATGCGCTTTCAGCGCCTTCCGACGACATGGGGGCGGTACAGGATAGGTGACGGGGGCGGGGAGATGTGCCAAACCTTCGCGCCCGTGCTGCTAGATACCGCGCGTTTCTGCCAGCAGCTAGTGGGCGCCGCGCCAAGCTGACCGTTTCCTCGGCGGATCAGAGCGCAATCCAAATCCTCCTCCCTTCTCCCTCCTCCCTCCTCCTTCTTCTCTCCTCCCTCCTCCCTCTTCCCTCCTCCCTCCTCCTTCGCCTCCTCCTTCCTCCTTTCGCCTCCCTCCTCCCTCCTCCCTCCTCCCTCCTCCCTCCTGCCTCCTCCTCTTCCTCCCCCTCCTCCTTTTTCGGTCTCTTCCTCCCCTCCTCCTCCCCTCGTCCTCCTCCTCCTCCTCCCCCTCCTCCCCCCCCCCTCCCCTTCCCCTCCACCTTCTCCTCCCTCCTCCCTCCTCCCTCCTCCCTCCTCCTCCATCCTCTTTCCTCCCTCCTCCTCCTCCACCTCCTCAGTCGAAGGGGATATTTGCATAAACCCCCATCTCCTCTGCTGTGCGTTCCGTCGCCTCTGGGCTCAAGCCCGCGGGTCAAAACGACTGCAAAGCAAACGGCAAAACCTTACAGCAAGACATCTTCTACCTACATCCTTTATTCCATTTATTCTACATCTTGATTATCATTCTCATTGTTGTTCTTCTCCAGCGCGCGCCGCCGGCGCACGAACTCTGGTGGCGGAGCCGGAATTGAAAAGTTCCTGCTACGTTGCCGGGCTGGGCATTGAAGAGTGCCTCGCCCGTCAACGTGAAGATCCACGGCAAGTACTTACCCCTTGAGGGCCCTGAATGGGCAAGAGGAAGCGCAACCGCACTCATTCTGCAGAAATAACGAGTGAACGCGCACAGAGAAGGCTTGAGGTCGAGTACGAGCGGGCCCGCCGGACCTGCAGCTGCCCTCTTTGGAAACCTCACTCGGAAGCCTGCCGCCGGCAGGTCAGACTGACACCAGGACTCGTGTTCAAGGAGGAGCCCGAGCCTTCACCAAAAAGGTATCCGACACCAGACTGGTCGCGCTCACCGACTCCACCGCCGCAGGTTTCTTTGACCACTGAGAAGAACCATGGCGATGTCCAGCGGTCACAACGTGAAGAGCAGACAGCCCCACCTGCACGGCGCCCAGCCCTTGCACTACCGCCAAGGAACAGCCGTAGCAACGGCGGAGACGCCTCCGTGGTGGTCTCCAGAGCTGGAAGCGGACCCGACCTACCCGTACAGCGTCGTAGAGTGGAGCAAAGACGTACGGAAGTGGCAGGCAGCTTCGAAGCTCGCACCCGAACGACAAGGACCACTACTCTCTCTGGCGCTGGGGACAGCCGCGCGCACGGTAGCAGACGAGATCCCCATCCACGTGCTCCAGCACGGAGCAGAAGTGGACATCGGGGACGGCGCCGGCGTGCGTAGGCATGCGGGCGTCGACATCTTGCTGTCGATCCTGCACTCCAAGTTCCCGCCAGATGCTGAAGCGAGCACGTTGAGGACAGGCCTAGATTTCTTCACCTTCGCGCCAGCTCGTGACGAAGATCTCCGGTCCATGTTCTTGCGCTTCGACGTGCTCCTCGACCGCGCAAACAACGCCACTGAGCTCGGCATTAGCGTCCCGTTCCGCACGTGGACGCTGTCGAGTTTGCTGCGGCTCCCCGCCCGGAAGTGGGCAGACATCCTGAAGGAAAACGGCAGGAGCCCCCGCGAACAGAGGCGGAGTACGTCGAGGTGAAGCAGCGTCTCCTACGGGACCGCGCCATAGAAGACAACGTGAACATCTTCCACGGCAAGTCCCACCAACCAGGCGCCCACGCAGGCCTGTACTTCTCGGACGAGCTGGAGCCCGCGCCGCTGTACCTGGCCATCGCCAACGACTACAACCGACAGGCCGGCAGCAGCGGCAGCGCGCCAGCAGCAGCGCCGCCCCGCGGAGACCAAGACGTCTACTACGACGTCGGGCAGGCGGCAGACGACGACGACGCTGCCAGCGAGGGCGGTTGGAGCACCGACACCGAGTGGTGGGACAGGGAAGCTTCGGAGGGCCCCTGGCCCCAGGAGCGCTTGGACGCCGAGCGGCAGGCTGCCCTCGATGATCCACGCTACCTGACGTCAGTCTGGTGGGAGGCCAGGAAGGCAGAGCGGCGCTACCGTGCCGCGGCCGGCCGTTTCGGACCGAAGCACCAGGCTCGCACGAGACGGTCCGGGGCCAAGAGATACACCAGACGCGGGCCTCCGAGGCACGCAGGCGGCAAGCCGCGGAAGGGCTTCTTCATCCACGACACCTTCGCGTCGCTGGAACACGCCCCAGACGAGGGCATCATAGCGTTCTTCGAGGGCAAGGGCCGGTTCAACAAGAACCGCGTGGAGAAGGGGCCGCACAAAGCCGCGAGGTGCTTCAGGTGTGGCGAGCCTGGGCACCTGGCCGGGGAGTGCCGCAGCCGCGAGAACCTCTGCTTCAACTGCAAGAAGCCGGGCCACCTCGCGAAGGACTGCCCGCAGCGGGCCCGCTACCTCCAGGACCAGCCAGACGACTCCCAGGATGCCGCCGAGCAGCTGTGGGGAGGCGACGCCCCGTCGCTGGGCACGGAGACCATGTACATGGTCAAGGAGGAGGCTGCCGCAGCTCCGGCGCCACCTGGCGTACCAGGAGCAGACGACGACAGCAGCGTGATGATGGCGCAGCCGCCGCGGGCCCCGCCTGGGGGCGCGCCTGGAGGAGCTGGAAGCCTTCCGGGGGCACTCGGCGCAGGCAGTTCTGTGAGCTACCTGAGCCAGGGCATCATCACAGGCCTCGACGACAACAGGTGCCAGATTCAGGACTCCCTCCACGGGTGCATGGTGTCAGTGCCGCTGTCAGCCATCTGTGGCGCTAGCCCAGGTGCGGGGTGGAATAGACGTGTTCCTCCCGTATCAGGCTCGGCTGTGCTACCGGCGCGGGAGGAGGATAGAAATGTCCTCTCCCCAGCGCCCGCCGCTGCCGTGTCCGCCGACGATTTGCACATCGTCCAGAAGCTGCTGGGTGTGTCGTCAAAACCACCATCATCTCCATCATCTATCCCTCCACCACTTCTTTCCTACCCGACTCCAGCTCCGATCCCTGCCTTGATATGCGGTTCGACGACAGTGCCCGCACCAACGTGGGTAGCTTTAGGGGCAGGCTCGACCGGTGTGAGCGCGCCGACTCAGCAGGGATTCGTGGGAGGGTCAGGAGAGGGAACAGAAGGAGGGCAAGGAGGAGGACCAGTTGAGCAGCCAGGAGAAGCAGGAAGACCGGGAGGAGGACCACCAGCAGCAGTTGCGATGACAGGGCTCGGATCAGCGTGGGCCGTATTTCCCGTGCACGGTTCGGACCCGACTCCTGCTTCCACCTCATTTTCGTCTTCTCCCACGTCCCACTCATCTCTTTGGGGAGGATTGCAGGGATTGCAGGGACTGCCAGTGGGAACTATTTTCGGACCATTTCCGACATGTGTAGGCGCAGCACAGTCGACAGCAGCACAAGCAGCACATCCGACCCCGGCCCCCGATCCTGTCTCCCGCCCGCCAGGTCCTACATATGCTACGTCTTTCTTGGGAGGAATGTCAGGGCCATCTGGGGGGGCGGCAGTGGGGGCAGCGTATGTATCGAATCCGACACCGGCACGCGCAGCATATTCGACACCAGCGCACGCAGCATATCCGACACCAGCGCGCTCATCACATCCGACACCAGCGCACGCATCACATTCCGCGGCAACACGCATGCAGTTTTGTGATTCGTATTCGCACGGTATTTCTTCTACTGGGGCGCATGGGTTGGAATCTACGGTATGTCGCGGCGGTTGTTCTTCGATCGCACCTGCGATCGGCACGACGGGGCCGGGGGGGGATTCTGGGACGACATCTGCAATGGGTTCGGCAGGAATGGGAGGGCCGATATGCGCATCGATGGGTATACCGATCCACCAACAACAACAACCGCAGGCATCAGCAACGCCATGCTTACCAACGCCAGTTTCTAGTGACAATGCTGGTTTCTCGGTTGTCCCGTCCATGAGTCCAGAAACGATTTCTACCATCAACGGGAAGAGATCACCGAACACCATCGAGCCAGGCCCGAACTTGGCAACCACCACGCCTGTTACGACCTCGTGCGGGGTAGCAGCCAGGAGGCATGGGAAGTACATCCCGCGCCGCCACTGGGAGAACGGACGATGCATTCGGAAGGAGTGCATTTTCTGCCACCGCGGCTCCAACACACTCCAACACACTACACCGCAACAAAGCATGTACCAAGCGAGGGCTCCAACGGCGCCTCCACGATGGCAGGATCCGCAAGCTGACCCTGGCCCCCTTCAAGCTCAAGACCCCTGGAAAGATTACGACAAATCGCATCCAATCTTTGAGTGGGAGGAGGATGAGGAGGTCAAGCAACAACATGTGCAGCCACAAAATGTCTACAACCATTCGGAGGCCAGGATCAGCGATGTTGATGATGGGCTCCTGGTCGGTACTGGCGCTCGTCGCAACCTGGCCGGTGAGAACCTCATCGACCGACAGAGCCATGCTGGGTACCAACACGGATTTACGACTACGTGGAGTACCTTAGATCAGCCAGGGAAGATGAGCGGAGTAGGAAAGGGAGCTCAGACAGTACGACGTGCAGCCACGATTTACGGAGTCATTGGCGAGGGCGACCTCGTTTCCTACTCAGCCCCAGTTCTGGAGGACGAGGGCGCCGACGTCCCAGCCCTCTACGGTTTGGATCCCATGGCCGAGAGAAACACCCACGTAGGCACGCGAACAGGCAAGCTGCACATGATCCCACCAGGCACGGATGACCAGATCATCTGGCCAGACGGCACCAAAACCATTGAGTGCCAGAAGTCACGATCAGGACACTGGATGATACCGATCTCCAGGTGGCACAAACTCAAGAAGGGCAGCAAGACGGTCGAGGCATCCCCGACAAACGTCGGGGTGTCTAAACAACATTGACAAACAACATCGCTGGGCGCAGAGAGTGGCTGGCACCCAGCAGACGCGAACAACGGGCCACCCACCACGCAACCAATAGAAATGTTGGCCGCACGACCGTCCACAGCAACCTTGACGAACCAACGGCAAATTGAAGAGTTTGCCAGCGAACCACCAGCACAACACAACGCTCCAAACATATTTCTGGTTGGGGAGCGGCTGGCAACGGTGAGAATGACGATGGCGAAATACGACCTCTTCCCATCCAGAACGTGCTCCATGCTTCAATTCCAAAGGAAGCATGCATCTCCAGGCGCCTGCGCAATGTTTCAAGCCATCCACTTGGATCGGCCGCAGCTTCTTTGGATTCAGTGGTCATGCAAATTGCAAGAACCAGGGCGGCGACCACAGGTACGTACGGCTTTGGAGCTCCTTCCGGGAATGGTTGAACAACAGCTGCGTTACGGCGGAGATGTTCTATTGGAAGCCAAAGCGTGCGACGTCCCTGTCCGGGACGAGCTTTTCGCAGGAGCGAAGCGTTTAGGAGCACTACTCGGACCACCTACTCGAGTGCACTGGTGTGCTTTGGGAATCATGGGGGGATCAGACAACAACGCGTTAGTATGTGGTGAACACCTCGCCATGTCGAACAAACCATGGCAGCACGCATCATGTGCACGTGGCAAATAAAGCTCGACGTACGTAGCGAACGAAGGGACAGCATACGAGCAGTTCGTGGAAAAGGTATTGAAACCTTTTCGCTTCATCGACTCCTGCCAGCTCAAGCCAACCAACACGGAGTGGCACTACGTCCAACGTCAACTCAATAAGAAAGCAGGATCACGGGACTACGTCCAGCACCACCGACAGCACCAGCCAGCCAACGACGACAGCATCGACGAAGAGGGAATTGAAAAGTTTCCGCTTCGCCGAGGCACAACAACACCACCAGCTAAAACAGTCACCTTCCACAGCACACAAGTACACGCATACCACGTCGACCGAGCAACGTCCACAGCCGACCTCCAGTCGTCACAATCCCTAGCATCACCGTCATCACCCTCGCCTCATGACCTCTCCTCTTCTCCCACCGACTCCCACGAGCGAGCGAAAACGAAAAAGGCTCAGCGGGAGAAGGACAAGACACCAGAGGAAATTAAGGCCATGAGGAAGAGGAAGCCACAGGAGCAGGAGCCACATTTCGACGATTGCGGCAGCGATCTGGAATCATTGATGGATAATGAAGCCATCACTGCCCTTGCAGCGACCGACCCGTGTGGCAGCTCCTTCTGGTTTAACAGCAGCGGAATGGAAACGTTCCTCGGTTGTGGTGATGTGCGTGCTGGGGACATCGATAGTTATCTTCTTGACCCAGAGTTCTCGTTGAGCTATCTGTTGGGGAGTGACGGTGAGGACGCAGAGCATTGGCTTAGACGACCACCCAGTGGAGAGTATGTGAAGCTTGGCAACCTCGCCGGCTATCTGTCCAGGGAGGAGAGAAGAGGAACTGACCTCCTCGAGATCTGCGGCGGCGCGACTGGCGTCACGAAGACGGCAGTCAGGCGACACTTGACAACAGGGGGCGTCTTGGACATCGTGACAGGAGCTGATTTGACGCAGGGCCACAACGCCAATCGCCCCTTAGAGTATTTGTCCACGCACAAACCCCAAGTCGTCGTCATGGCGCCGCCGGCCGCTGATCGCGCAGAGACCGCCCGAGCCCGACAGATACGTGAGAATATAGCCCATGTGTGCGAATTGGTGGCTACGAATCAGTTGGAAGGTGGCAGACACTTCGTCTTGGAACGTCCACAGGATTCGGACATATTTCGTCTACCATCTATGCGCAACGTCATGTACATATTCAATGTCGCACGGGCCACCTTCCCACAGCGCGCCGTAGGGTTGGTCAGCCCAGACGGGCTTCACATGCAGAAGTGGACGACACTATGGGCAATCACCGGAATCATGATTTCGGACTTTTCTTCGTTGCGTTGCACCCACAAGAAACAATGGGTACCAGCAGCCACCGCGAATGCGTCGCCGAAAGCACGGTGCGCCCATGTCTGGCCAGAGCTTATGTGCCGCATGATTGCTGACGGAATCTTACGTGTGATGCGCCAGGATTCTGAGAGATCCTTTCTTGCACTCAACAGGAAACACCCAGGAGAGGCTGTCTTCGACTGTCCTGGGTGCAAGAGGCACAAAGTATGGCACCACCCACTCAACACTCGACGAGCCGAACCTCCCGAGCTCTGCAGGTACCGCGACAGAGTACCTGAAGGCATCACATGCCCTGCCTGCCTGGCTGGCAAGCACCACGCCGGCGACTCGCACACGCAGGTGGCAGGGGAATGTCTTGCACCAGACTCGATGTACAGATTTGGGAGACAACGGAAAAGCGGACCAGTACGTGACCCAGGCAGCCGAGGGAACGGAGGAGCGGATCGACGACGACGCATCACCGACGACGACGCTCTCGACGACCCAGGGCCTCTCAGAAGCCCCCTCTTGTCTGGACCACCCGCGGAACCGGCAGCGCAGGAGGAGGACGACATTCCACCGCACCCAGACGCAGCACCAAGCGGCGGTAATGTTCCAGCGCCACCAGCACCTGCTCTAGAGCTCGCGAAGGAGGAGGAAGGAGGAGAGCTGCCCGTGCCAGGCGAGGTGGGCGACCCACCACCAGTTCGCGCGCAGCGAGCAGACGCAGGCGTTCTGAAACGAAAGCAAACCGACGCGCAGACTCAGGAAGGCACCGGCGGCAAAGAAGATTGGAGGACAGACGACGTATCCAGAGTTATGCGACGCCTCAAATCTGAAGACGCCGACGAACGCAAACTAGCTTTCCAACGTCTGCATATTCGGTGGTATCACCTCCCCAGCACCCACATGCAGTCACTCATGAGGGCGGCCCAAGTTCCAGCAAAAGCAGTCGGGGAAGTACCAGGTGTAGTACAAGGGTGTGATGTGTGCAGACAGTGGCAAACACCACCACCACACTCAGTCACGGCAGTTCGTCTGGTCACCGAGTTCAACTTCGAGGTGCAGATGGATCTGTGGTTCTGTCACTCGCTTATCGACCAACCACACGTGATGCGAACAATCATGCACTTGATAGACGTCTGCATCAGATGGTCGGCAAACGGGCTCCTGAAAGACAAGGAGGAAACGACGCTGTGCACCAAAATATCCGAGCTGTGGCTGTCCCACCACGGACCCATGCGGGCTCTGGCACAGGACGGCGAATCTGGGATGAAAGACCGAGCAGTAGCCGATTGGGCTGAAGCGAACCGCATTCAGCTCAAGTGCAGACCTCCTGGAGCCAAGGCGTGGATTGCAGAACGACGCCAGCAGATACTCCGAAAGAGCTTGCACACCACCGAAGACCAGATGAAGAAGGAGGGTATCTTCGCGCCCATAGAGCAAACGTTGGCAACCATCACGTTTGCCCACAATGCACTGGTCAACATCGACGGCAAAACGGCCTACAACGCGCTCTACGGACGCACGCCTTCACTACTGCCGACGTTCGACGGAGCGACGCAAGCCGAACAGAACGACGAACTACCACGAGGAGAAACCCTGACCCGGTATCAATCACGTATCCGCGAAATCGCGCTGAGCACGATCATTGAACACACGGCCAAGGACCGACTACGACGAGCAGAACACCACCGCACTCGTCCAGCACTTGAGTTGGCCAAGCTCAAACCTGGACAACAAGTTGACATTTGGTTTGAACCAACCACCAAAGATGTCAGCGGATGGCGTGGCCCAGCCGTTGTTCACACCGTACAAGCCGCAGAAAACGTGGTCACAGTGCGGTATCAAGGACGTACTCTCGACAGGCGCGGGCAGGAAGTCCGCGAACACGTGGCTTATTTGGTCTTCCTTGTGAGCCAGAAACGACACCCACATATGCAATGGCAGCTGGTGCGCGAGACAGTGGAAGACTTCAGCATAAACACGACGAAAACGTACGGCCTCATCTTGCACCACAACAAGAACAACCCTGGCTGGCATCTATCTCGTGACAACATATCTACAGTAGGGCGTCGAGTTTTAGACGCGGGGCTTTTCTTGGCAGCCACCGTGGTGCGCATGGAAACGTGTACAACCATCAGGCTGGCCAGGGGGACGGCGACGCTGCAGCCTCTCCAAGGCTTCACGCACAGTGAGATCTGGATCTGGCGGTCCACTCTACAGGGCGGTGACATGGATGACGAGCCGCTGGTCTTCGACAGCGAATACGGGGACGCCAACGAGCCGATGTACCTTAAGAGCCTGCTCGAGCACGACCCAGACATCCGAAACAACACCGCTGTGTGGACATATTACTGCTTGGTGCAGTTTTTCGGGACTGCCGCCGACGAAGCAGAGCAGCTCGTACGACAGCACCCTGGAGTACGAGTTCTGGCAGGAAGCGGCCAAGTAAAGCGGAGGAAGAGGAGGGAGGACGGAGACGACGACTCTTCATTTCCGACCCCTCCCTTACCCAAATTGCCTCCCGCCACTCCTGCTCCATCGACTCCAGCACCTCCTGTCCCCAAACCTACCTACTCGACTCCACCACCACCTCCTGAACCTCCAGCTCCCGGTCTGGACGCCGCGAGTATGCAGGGGGGCACGACTTGTCCGCCACAGCGCGTGCCTACTGGAACGATGCTGGCGCCGACGCCGACCGCACGATTCTCCGACAGTGGTTTGCGTAGAAATGTGCACCACTCCCCGAAGGGACCGACGATGGACGCACCGACGCCGCCAGGACGACACTACGACAGTGGCTTGCGTAGAGATGTGCACCACACGCCGACACGACCGAATTGTACGACGACGACGACCCCGCCGCCGCCTAAGTTGCATAGCGTGCCGGCGGTCGATGCACACTTGACTCCACTTCCACCTCCCGCGCCTTCACCATTTTCTTCCATGACGGACGCAAGCAGATCAAGATCACAAGCGACGGAAAGTACTCTAAGCAGCCCTCCCGTCAATGATCTCATAAGCTTGACTCCTCCTCCACCTCCACCGTCGCCTCCAGCACCGCCCGCAGGAGGAGGCTACCGAGTCAGACGGTCAGAAACACCGCAGTCATACAGGTCGAGAACACCTGGGAGCAAACAGTCGACACCTGCCGTGATTCTCACCACCCCTCCCCCTCCACCTTCACCACCTGCCGGGGGAGGAAAACGAGGAGGAGGCAGAACATGTGGAAGCAGAACAAGAACTCCAGCAAGCAAAGCTTCATCTTCGATGACGTGGACTCCTGTGCAGATGAGCGGTTGCCCTAAACCACCACCACCTCCCCCTGCAGCCAGAGCAACAGCATGTCAGGAACAAGAGACACCAAGATCTCGAAGCCCATTTGTTGCGAAAGCGGAATCTCCAATACAGATCCCGATGGTCCACCACCGTCGCCTCCGACCACCAAAGCGAAACAGATGGCCACTCCGAGATCGAAAACACCACCAGAAGAACAACAAACACCTGTGACGAAACCGCCCCCGCCTGACCGACCACTACCACTACCGTGGCCGGCGGCCGGATCACAAGCTACAGTGTGGGATTTGGTTGCAGCACCGCGCAAGTATGCGCCTGGAGTGCACTCGCCGCCTGAGCACGGAGGAACACCAGAAAAGAGGTCAAGTGTCACCACCGCACCTCCTACGACTACGACGGGAATAGAAATGTTCCCACCGCCATCGTCGACGACTGAAGGCCCATCACCTGCACCGACTGTTCACTACCCCACTCCAGCGTCAGAGGCCTCCACGATCCAATACGACGCGGTACCGATTCCTGCTGCCCTGCCGGCGCAACCTGCACAGCCGACAGGAAGAGCAAACTCATCGAACTCGAATCCACAGCTTCACCAGCCACTGTTGCCGACAGCCGAAAACGCAGCAACCATTCAGCGGAACAGCCCACCACAGGAGGATCAGGAGGATCATGATTGGAAACTGTGGACAGACGAGATCAATGAAGCTGACAGCGACGAGGGCGACGAGATACCAGACGGAGACGACGACGAACTAGGAATGGAAACGTTCTTAGCCAACGCTTGTGTTCCGACTCGCCGCGACGGCCCTCCAGAAGAAGTAGAGATTGGATTCGAGGGAGTGGCAGCACGGAGCCATACTGGCATGGGTTATCTGGTGCACGACGGCGAAACAGTTGTCAATGTGTGGAACACAGTTACTGGGGAGCAGAAGACTGTGATTTCAAAGTCCTTGACGGATCTCAGCAGGGAGGAAATGGTGAAACATGCTATCGAAATAGTTGAATCGAAGAAAGCCGAACTTTTTTCACTATACGAGCTTGGGTGCTTCAAAAGGTATCCAAGGAGACGGGCGCACAACGTCGTAGACACGCGTTGGGCACTCAAATGGAAGCATCGTGATCTCAAGAAGTTCATCAAAGCTCGGCTCACCATGCGAGGTTTCAAGGACATGGACAGCAATCTGGCCACCTTCGCCGGGACTGCGTCGCGTTGGGGCCAGAGAGTTGTCAACGCAGTAACAGTGCAGCATGACGATTGGGTGCTTTTTAGCTTCGACGTGTCAGCCGCGTTTGCCAAAGGACTCAGTTTTGAAGAGCTGTCACAACTCACGGGCGAGCCTCTTCGAACGGTGCAGTTTGAGCTTAACCGCGAGGACACGGAGCTGCTCAAGACTATCCCTGGTTTCGAAACCTTCAATCCCAGGGAGGAAGTACTCATCATGGTTAAGGCGGTGTACGGACTCAAAGATGCCCCACGACCTCAAGGGAGGAGCGCCGCGGAAGCTAGCACTGCAACTCCTACAACACCTGGAGAAGTACGTTGGCGCCTGCACACAACAGTGGGAAAACTTCACACATGTGGGAATAGAGCACGTCGTGCGCCCAGACGGTATCTTTACACATCAGGAGAAGTATGTGACGACGCTCTCTGAGCTCGACCGCACTCTGTTTGCAGGCAAGCCAGACGACGACGAGGTGAACGATGA
>CAUYUJ010002673.1:0-40000 GCA_963575745.1 Prorocentrum cordatum
AACCACCGCGAAAAATTCGCGATAGTTTCCCCCTCCCAGCCGCGGTCGCAGCCACAGCCAGAGCCGCAGCCGCGGCCGCGGCCGCGGCTGGAAGAAGATGACCACCGCGAAAAAATCGCGATAGTTTCCCCCTCCCAGCCGCGGCCGCAGCCGCAGCCGCAGCCGCGGCCGCGCCTAGAAAGGGAAAACCACCGCGAAAAATTCGCGATAATTTCCCGTGGCCACAGCCGCAGCCGCAGATGCGGCCTCGGCCGCGGCTGCAAGAAAACCACCGCGAAAAATTCGCGATAGTTTCCCCCTCCCAGCCGCGACCGCAACCGCAGCCGCAGCCGCGGCCGCGGCCGCGGCTGGAAGAGAAAACCACCGCGAAAAAATCGCGGTGGTTTCCCCCTCCCAGCCGCGGCCGCAACCACAGCCAGAGCCGCAGCCGCGGCCGCGGCCGCGGCTGGAAGAAGAAAACCACCGCGAAAAATTCGCGATAGTTTCCCTCTCTCAGCCGCGGCCGCAGCCACAGCCGCAGCCTCAAATCTATGTTACGTACTTCATATCATAATCATTTGTGATCCTTCGAATGCACAACTACGCTGCTTACTTCGTATCACTCCGCGGCACCTCCTCACTGCCCACCGCGGCTCCTCCTCTCCTTGTTTGTAGCCTCCGCGGCACCCCCTCTCTGCTGAGGGGCGGAGGTGGCTCGGGCGGCTGCGGCCTTCGGTTTCGCTGACGAGATGTACTAGAAGCTCAGGACCTGGGCATCCTTTCTAAGGCCCGTACGGTCCATCTCAGCAACTCTCCATCCCCGCTACACCTCCGGTCCGTCTTACGTTCCGCTCTGGCCCGACTTTAGGAAACAGGGCGCCCCCACACGGTCTCACTTGGGACTAGCCCCTTTGACCGTGTGTCGCAACCAAGTTCCCAGGGACGAAGCCTGCCACAGCTCCGCCCCAGCAGTCTCTGGCAACTGCCCGTACCACCAGTCCTTGGGTCCGGCTCCCGCCAGTTCTTGGGTTGGTCGCCCGCCGGCTTGTGGGTCCGGTCTCCCCTTAGGAATGGGATTGCTCCCGGGTCCAGTGGCCCGCCAGTTCTCGGGTTGGTCGCCCTGGAATGGGATTTCTCCCTCTCTGCCGTCGGTGAGCAGTTTAACGACATGCTCAAATCAAAATAACCCAGGCCAAAGCCCGAGCCCGAGCCGAGGCCTGGGCCGGGGCCTGAGCCCGAGCCCGAGCCCGAGCCCGAGCCCGAGCCCGAGCCCGAGCCCAAGCCCGGGCCCGGGCCCGAGCCCGAGCCCGAGCCCGAGCCCGAGCCCGAGCCCCAGCCCCAGCCCCAGCCCCAGCCCCAGCCCCAGCCCCAGCCCCAGCCCCAGCCCCAGCCCGAGCCCGAGCCCGAGCCCGAGCCCGAGCCCGAGCCCGAGCCCGATCCTTGCGCCCGCGCCCTACCCGAGCCCGAGCCCGATCCCGAGCCCGAGCCCAGCCCACAACCCGAGCCCGATCCCGAGCCCGAATCCCGCACCCGAGCCGAGCCCGAGCCCGAGCCCGGCCCGAGCCCGAGCGCGAGCCGCTAGCCGAGCCTCGACCCGAACCCAGAGCCGAGCCCGAGCCCAGCCCGAGCCCAGGCCCAAACCCCGAGCCCGAGCCCGATCCCGAGCCCGATCCCGAGCCTCAGCCGAGCCCGAGCCCGGCCCTACCCGAGCCCGAGCCCGAGCCCGAGGGCCCGACCCAAGCCGAGCCCCAGGCCCGAGCCCGGCCCAGGCCAAAACCCGAGCAGGTGCCCTAGCCCGAGCTCCGGCCCGAGCTCGCGCCCGATCCCGAGCCCGAGCCCCGAGCCCGAGCCGAGCCCGAGCCCGCCCGAGCCCGAGCCCGATAGCCCGAGCCCGAGCAACGGAACTGGCCCTGGCCCGACCCGAGCCCGAGCCCGATCCCGGGCCCGGGACCGAGCCCGAGCCCCGCCCAAGCCCGAGCCCGAGCCCAAGAGCCCGAGCCCAAGGCCGAGCCCGGGCCCGAGCCCGAGCCCGAGCCCGAGCCCGGGCCCGGGACCGAGCCCGAGCCCGAGCCCGAGCCCGAGCCCGCGCCCGCGCCCGAGCCCGAGCCCGAGCCCGAGCCCGAGCCCGAGCCCAGGCCCAAACCCCAGCCCGAGCCCGAGCCCGAGCCCGAGCCCGAGCCCGAGCCCGAGCCCGAGCCCGAGCCCGAGCCCAAGCCCGGGCCCGGAACCAAGCCCGAGCCCGAGCACGAGCCCGAGCCCGAGCCCCAGCCCCAGCCCCAGCCCCAGCCCCAGCCCCAGCCCCAGCCCCAGCCCGAGCCCGAGCCCGAGCCCGAGCCCGAGCCCGAGCCCAAGCCCGAGCCCGAGCCCGAGCCCGAGCCCGAGCCCGGGGCCCGAGCTTGAAAAAGGCGAGGCCCGAGGCCCTAGCTCGAGCCCGAGCCCGAGCCGAAGCCCGAGCCCGAGCTCCGAGCCCGAGCCCGAAGCCCTAGGCACTAGAGCGCGAGCACGAGCCGAGCCCGTCCCGAGCCCGACCGAAGCCCGGCCCGCCCCCCAGCCCGATCCCGACCCTGAGCCGGGACCGAGCCCGAGCCCGAGCCCGAGCTCGAGCTCGAGCTCGAGCCCGATCTCTGAGCCGAGCCCGAGAGCCCGAGCCGAGCCGAGAGCCCGAGCACGAGAGCGCGAGCACGAGCCAGACCCGGACCCGAGCCCGAGCCCGAGCCCGAGCCCCAGCCCGAGCCCGATCCCGAGCCCAAGCCCGAGCCCGAGCCCGAGCCCGCTCGAGCTCGAGCCCGAGCCCGAGTACGAGCCCAAGCCCAGCAGCCCGAGCCCGAGCCCCCCGAGCCCGAGCCCGAGAGCCGAGCACGAGAGCGCGAGCACGAGCCCGAGCCCGGACCCGAGCCCGAGCCCGAGCCTGAGCCCCAGCCCGAGCCCGAGCCCGAGCCCGGGCCCGAGCCCGAGCCCGAGCCCGAGCCCCAGCCCCAGCCCGAGCCCGAGCCCGTGCCCGAGCCCGAGCCCGAGAGCCCGAGCCCGAGCCCGAGCCCGAGCCCGAGCCCGAGCCCGACCGGGGCCCGAGCCCGAGACCGAGCTCGAGCTCGAGCCCGAGCCCGAGCCCGAGCCCGAGCCCGAAGCCCGAGCCCGACCCAGCCCGAGGCCCGAGCCCTAGCTCAGCCCGATCCCGAGCTCGAGCTCGGCTCTAGCCCGAGCCCGAGCCAGAGCCCAAGCCAGGCCCAAACCCGAGCCCACGCCCGAGCGCCAGCCCGGGCCGAGCTCGAGCCCGAGCCCGAGCCGGAGCCCGATCCCGAGCCCGAGCCCGAGCCCGAGCCCGCGCCCGCCCGAGCCCGCGCCCGAGCCCGAGGCCGAGCTCCGAGCCCGAGCCGGAGACACAAACACAGATAAAGAAGTACACATACATATACACAGAAAAACACACATAGGGACACAAAAGACAACCAGACACACATGCACAGACAGGCACACAGACACAGAGACACGCAGACAGACAGACACCTAACAGAGAGACAGAGAAACACACGAACACAGATACGTAGGCATAAACACAAACAGACAAACTCACACAAACACAGATACACCCAGAGAGACAGACAACGGGCACAAGACAGACACCCAGACACACAGAAAGACACATTCAGACACAGAGTAACACAGACGAAACACAGACACACAGACACAGAGACAGAAAGACTAATGCAGAGGCACAGGGACACACAGACTAACAGACACACAGACAGAGAGACCCAGACAGATAGAGAGACAGACACACTGAGGACACAGAGATCAATACAAGATTGACAGTTCACGGCTGGCGAGTAGACAAAAGCACACAGGCACACAGACACAGAGAGACAAACACAAAGACAAACATGTACACGGACACACTCCCTTCTGAAACACAGACGCATAGTGCCAGCGTTCGAGCCCGCGTGCGCGCCTGCGCCTGCGGCCCGCGCTCATGCCTGAGCTCAGGCTCGAACGCGAGCTGTCGAAATCGAGCCTCAGCCGAAGGCTCAAGCTCGTCTGTGCCTCTGAGATATCAGCAAAGCCAGAGTGCTTAATCCTGAGCTAGAATAGCAACTAAAAACTGCTCAGATTCCTCAATCTGAGCTTAATTGTACTTTGACTGTGCAGAAAAGGGCTCGATTCTGTATGGAATTCAGAGCTGTCATAGTGCACAAGCAAACTGTCTATATTCAGACGAGTAACGCTGCTCAGCATGAAAGCAGAGAGCTTTGAATTATTTTGTTTCGAGCAAAATAATTAGGTTTCACTTTCTCGTCTGAGTTTGTAATTTTGTTCTGGCAATTAAACCCTGGCTAGAGCTGAGTTGCTTTCATTCAATTGAGTTCAGAATTTCCTGCGAGTCGTTTTAAACCCAAATCTCGAGAAGCAATACTCGGAATCATGATTTCAACAGCCGATCCAAAGAAACTACATCTTGTTCCTAGTTGGATAGAGGTTTTATCCCGTGTGCTCCTACTTTCATCGATAACTGACGACACATCCGTGAGAAAGCCCAGCATCAAAGCGGGAGCGTGTGGGGGCTTTTCTAGAAAAACTTCAAGTTGCGATTTTTCGGAGTCAACATGAAGTCGGTGAACTGGTACTGAAAATGACTCTGGAGGGCTGAGCTGCTCAGGAAACTAAGTTTATATCTCAATGCTCGGAGTAAAAATCTGCTTTCTCAAAATGAATTGTACAATATCTTTCAAAAAATTGCAAAACCACCCAAAAGTTGTCACATTGTCCGCCTCCGCCGGCTGGGCCAACTAGCTCCACCCCGCGCCGGAATTCCTCGGCTCATCGATGCCGAAGAGCTCTACGAGGTACTTGTAAGCGTTCAAAACTGGGCGCCGGCGGTAAACCGTCAACCTGGTTTTTTGTGTTTACGCGGGCTGGCGAGGCGCTGGTCTTCAGCGCAGCCCGTGTCAGCTACGCAGCCTGGCAACTGAGCAGCAGTGAAACGAGCACCTACCCACGGAGGCGGGCTGAGGTGTCATATAACATTGCTAAACTTGAAGACGATTCCCGAGCCCAGGAGGGCGTAGGGATAACATCATCAAGAAGCAAAATCACTGTCATCAAATTGCTGTAGCTGTATGCGTATGGCACGTGTCAATGCTTCGGCAGCGGACAACTCACATTCGGTGATCGTGGCGCCTGGCTCCAGCCAGGCCGCAGCAGCAGCGTCTCTCCAAATCAACGGTGTGTCAGCATGATAATGTAGAGAGGAAGAGGTCGGGTAGGGGGAGTATCGTGTAGAACACATTCCATGCCGAGACGCCCGTGAGGACATGTTGAGATAGCCAACCTGCATCCAGTAACCGCATGCACTGCCCTTGCTGCACACTCCCCCGTCGTACCCTCCACGACAGGCGACTACCTTCAAATAATCTCGTTCGAAAGGATATCGATGGCAATAGTTATGATGAAATGTGTGGCCATCCCTGGCCAAATGAGTAAGTTCGTCAGCTCGGGTGTTTGCTTCACGAAATTCATGTACAAATATGTCTCTCCCAACGTTCGATGCCCGTGCTCGGTGTGAAAGGCTAAGTGCGCACATGTCATTGACACACCTGTGTACACGCTCACGATATGCACGATTATGACAACGCCAACGTCCCGTAAGCCAGCTCTGGACCAATAAAGAGTCTCCCTTGATCTCAATTCCAACTCCGTTCGACATGATATCAAATACAGCTTCCCGTTCATTAATAATCGCCAACCGTCTTGCTTGTTTCATGTTCTCCTCCTCCGTCGCCTCCTCGTTCCTTCCAGTTCCCTCCTTACACTCTCTCCCAACATCACCTCCTGGTACCTGTTTCCAATTCGTGCAGAAGTACTCGAATATCTTAGGCCTACCATACGTGCGTAAAAGTGCTTCCCATGTCTGCAGAAATGTGGCATATCCTGGTCGGAAGGTCTCCCACCACTCATCCCCATGAGTCTGTATGTACGGGTACTGCCAAGACCGCTGCCCAACACTATCTCCTCCCGCGCGCAGCCGTTTGCCTTCAGAGGCACGCCTACGATCTCCATGACAGCGGAGACATTCAGTGAGAGCCATGCGGTGCGCTTCCCAAGTCTTGTGTGTACAAAGCAATGCCGTGCGAGAATCAACAAATGCACGTCTCGTGGTATCAGGATGTGGCTCAATCTTGCGTACAACACGTCGGCCGTCAGCGCCATCATTTTGCTGAGAGCCGCTCGAGACCCCATCCTCACAACTTACTCCTGAACCTGGGCCTGTCCACCGGGGAGGCCCAGGATTTGTGAAGTCAAAATTGCCGTAGGCCGTGCTTACCGAATGCGCGACGCTCCAACTCTTCCACGCCACGATCTGGACGATGCTAGGAAATCCCAGCGAGCAGAAAGAAGCCCTCGCTGTGTCAAGCATATGTGGCTTCCAGACCTCCCATCTCTGTCCCGCAGGCTTCCTTCGACAATGCATGGCCAGCAGGCATCTGCCCTCAAAGGTATGCAGCAATCGAACACCTTCAGGGTCCAGCGTACATGTATCCAATCCGTATGCTAATACACTCTGTACCAGGCTCTGATACCGTCGATACCGCTTACGAAGAGGGAGAGCACGACAACGATAATACTTAGCTTGCCCATAAAACGCGCGCCGTGCACACTCAACCCGAAATTGTATGTCCTCGTGCGTGCCCCCATACTGCTGCGAGACGATCGTTCCCAACACATTCAGCTGAGAGACTGACTTGAACGGGACCTGCACCCCCTGGATATCAGCGAAGAAAGTAGTGGTATCGCGGTCGCCCACCACCATCGATTCAAGTGAATCTGACTTCCACTCTAGTCCCCATGTACGTAAAGCGTGAGTGAGTGTGTTGATCATCAGCTGCATCTGAGCCGATGTACTGGCCACGAGATATATATTATCTGCCCAAATCGCATGATTGTAAACATGTGCGCGCGTCATGTCGTGCATGTTGCTGTACGGGATCTCCACACCTATACGTTCATTATCCCACCTCTGTATGACCTCCGCCCACATGGCCAACACAACCAAATTAAAGCACAGGGGAGACTCGGTACCCCCCGTTCTGAGAGATCGATCCCATCGTACCCCACCTAACTCCAGGCCCTCGAACGTGAGCGTGCCCGTCGTGTCAGTTAAGGGCTCGATCAGAGCATATTGTAGCTGTACAGGTATGTTAAGCATGTGCATCGCGCGTGCCAAAGTAGTGAGCTTAACATGGTCGAAGGCTCGTGCTATATCACATGAACAGAAGAACGCTTTTCTATCTTTCCCCCAAACACTCGCATGCTGTGAGATGGCCTTAAGGGGTCCCGCTACTTCCCACGTCCTCCGATCCTGTGCGAAACCATACAAGCCCAATCGCCCCATGTACTGTTCAGCATGCCTCTCGATAAGGATAGTAACACAGGTGAGGTACCATTTTCCTAACGTGTTCTGTACAACTAGATTGCGTGTTTGTGTGAGCGAATCAAGATTCATCAGCTTGGGCATCAGCGTGATGAGTACCTCTCTCCAGCAGTCAGGTGACCGACGATCACCTTGAAAGATATCTCGAAACACATGGAAAATCTGGCGAACAGCTCGCCACGCCAAAGCCTTCAAGAGCTCCACGCTGACCCCATCTGGGCCGCAGCTCTTGCCAGATCGCAATCGTGCACGTGCTTCGTTCACCACCCCCATCGTGAGCTGCATGCGCATGTCGTGCATCGTACTGCTGCTGCTGTGTGCCCTAGCTGCTCGTGCACGTCGCCGTAAGTCAGATACCAGCTCGCTGTTCCTCATCCTCTCCTCCTCGCTCGTCATCGTGTTCAAGCTGTGCTGCTTCATCCCCTCCTCCACCCACCTCTTACGATCCTCCGTCATCTCCCCGTCGATCTTCAGAGACTTGACATTCACTTTCTTGCTTTTGCGGGAGTTCGCGAAGGTATACTCGATCTCACTACGCCTATCTGCCTTGACCAGGGGCCTCATAAGTTCCCTCAGGCGCTTTCTCTCATCAGGATTCCCACGGGCTCCACGATACTGGTGCTGAAGATCTGCTAGCTTTTTAGACTTAGCATGTGCACGATGCGCAGAGGAAGGCGGGTTAAGCAGAGGCAACGCATGCTGATGCAACGACTTCGCGATCTCGTCAGGGCGTGTGGCCTCAATACCAATGTCCACCAACGCTCTGAAACAGAACTCCTCTCTGTGGGACTCGAATGCCCGGCGTGCCGTGACGTGTGGCCGAACAACCTTGTGTCGGTACATCTGCTGGGGTTCCCTTGGGGCCAACAGGGTTTTGATTACTGCATGATCGCTCAAACGTGCCACACGCCCGTCCTGCAACCAACTGTACGAGATATCTTCTACTGTCCACTGCCTGGGCGCCAAGATGTAATCTAAAACCTTTGTGGGCTCACTCTCACCGAAGTGCCAGTAGGTCGGCACCCGTGCTTCAAAAGTGTTGATCGCAGCCAGCTCCTCCTCCTCCAAGAACTCCTCAATCTGGTCCCTCATGCACACCTCCTTGGCCCTCCTGTCCTCCAAATCGATGGCACCGTTCCGACCAAGTCCCCTCTCCCTCGATCTTCTGAGTCCTGGTCCCGTCACCCTCCTCCCATCCACCTCCAACTCTGGCGTGAGCTCCACATTGGCATCACAGGCAAGCAACAGGCGAAAGTGATGGCCATGGTTGGCCTGAGCCTGTCGGTGCAGGCGGCGTACATCATGCAGTATCCGTCTGCATATCTCTGGAGCATCTGGATGAGACGCATCAGCAAAGTAAGCACTAGTGAAACAAACTCCCGATCGATGAACAATCATCGCAACCCGATCTGCTTGATAAGAGGCTATCATGTGGGGCAGGTGGCGACGTTTGAGAAGCACCGCTGCCCGCATGCAAGTACTTTTTGAAGCAGCATCCCACCCCAGACGCTGAATTAAGGTGTCATTGAAGTCCACGTTTTGACATTCTTGCAAAGCCACAACATTTAAGCCTACCCCATGTAGTGCTCGTAGAATAGCGTACGCCCGAGACTCGAGCCGCCCAGCTCTCGCAACATTGAGTGTGCCTGCCGCGAGAGTAGCGAGAGCCATGCTTTTGGATCTCTCGCAGCACCCTCATTGTCCGAGTGCATCCTCCATTTCTTTGTGGGTCGTGGCGATGCCGTATGTCATGACAACTTCGTTCCAGACCGTCTGATCAACAGTCCAAGTGCCCGTATCCTGTTTCCACTTGGCCAGCTCCATGCTTCTTTTGGTACGGAGACATGGGGGAATGGTCCACATCACACTGACCCCCTTTCCACTCCCAGGCACTCCCTTGATCTTCATTGGCGTATCAGGATTCCTCGCAACGACCGTATCGCGCCACACACCATGGAATCTGCCAACAGCATTGATGTGGTCCTCTTTCCATGGCGGTGCCTGTGTCTTGATCCGAATGGAGCCTCCAGCCGCACACGGTCTGTTGTCCATGTCTTTGAAAAGATCCTGTGGTGTCGGACGGGCAAGAGACCTTTGCTCCTCAGTTCGATCCTCAGGCGGGATCAGAGCTTCTTCCCAAAACTTTTTGCACCTCCAGAGTACGTCTGACTCAGTACCAGTGGTAAACTTGATGCGGAAGTTTGCGTAGTTGGGACGATTCCCATTCATACGAAGCGTACCAAGCTCGTCAATCTTCGCACGGTCATCCTCTGGAAGGCTCATCTTCAAGTTGTGAATGAGAATGCCCACGTCCCGATCTGAAATCATTTGCTCTGACCGTCGAATCGGATTACTCCAGTCAATCACCCATCCACGAAAATCGATCCACTCTGGATTGAAGGCTCGGAATGGACGCCTGCTCTCGTTTGGCCAAGTCGCCTCACCCCCAAAGCCAGCAGAAGTAGCTCCAGTGGATGCCCCAGAACCTGCAGCGGTATGCGACTTGAGCTCTAAAACCTGCTTCTCCAGATCTGTCATTCGTTTATCCATCTGAGCCTGGCCCTCAGCCATTCGTCGTTCAGCACTGTCCTGTCGTCGTCGCATGGCAGCCATATCGTTAACCATGCCTGTCACCTTGCGGTCAGTAATTCTCTGCTGCTGCAGTTGCTGTTTCCCCATGTTGAAGAATTGCTTCATGGGATTCTGTTCATCAAAAGCCAATTCGTGGATATCAGGATCTAGTACATTCTCAGCGTCCATGTCTGCAGCCCCGTCGTCTTCTCTCTTGCGTCGGTTGCCCGACACTGGAAGCGCCATACTGGAATCGGCACTCGTGCGATGGAGTTGTGGATTGTGGCAACCTCAATAACCACACGTGTGACAGAGTCCACAGAAATGTGCACAGGGAGCAAAACTGACAAGCTCTGGCAAGAATGAATCCCAAAGTATTGAGAGTTCCCCACCACTGGAGCAATACAGAGAAAGAATAAGATATGTGCACTCGCGGTACTCAGGCAAAACTTGTCCGGGGAAGAGGGGGCAAAAGTTCCGCTCCCACGCGCCCAGTCGGTACTCAGGCAAAGCAGACTCTGAAGCACCGTGTACAGTATGTGGAACCAAGACTCCCTACTGCACAATGCAGCTCGAGACGAGGGGACCCCAGCGGTGAGGCCAGGCTGAGCAGGAGGTAAGCTCTGCCCAGACCCTGGTTTTCGTTTCGCGGACACACGGGCCCTAGGGCCCCGTCCAGTCCGAGGCGGGCGGGCACGCCAAACGCGGGCCACCGAGCGGCTAAGGCGAAAGCCTCACCACGCCAAGCACGTGGGGGGCGGCTTCGGCGGTAGCCTCTGGCAGCTCTTATAAGGTGTGTGTACATCAACACAATGTGTGCACGCATGAAGGCAACACACGAAAGAGAATCATCAATCACACAACTTATCGCTGAAATAGGCCTGCAAAACCCGTGGGAGTGCTGCGATGACGCACTCTGCAGCGGAGAGTTCCGTATCCGTCACTGTGGACCCGTCTTGGAGAGCGAAGGAGCAAACGTAAACGTCTTTGAAGATAATCTGTGGGGACTCACTGAAGGAAGAGGTAGGCGAGAGATGGGAGAATCGAGAACGCAGTCCAATCTGAATCCAAGCTCCACTTCCTGCTCCCAGGCTGCACACACCACCATCAAAGCCCGCTTTGATGAGGCAAGGTTCATAGCATGACTGTTCGTATGGCTGCAACTGGTACTGTTCGTTCGTGTATTGGTGGCCCTCGCGGGCCTGGTGGGTAAGGAGGTCGGCTTTCTCATTCCATTCCCGAAACTCATGTTTGAAAAGATCGCGTCCTGCTTCAGCAGGTCTCACACCATACATACAACACATTCCTTCCAAAGCATTAATCATATTATCAACACGTCTCTGGTATAAGTGATTATCTGCCTTCCAGAGGCCGCAGAGCCAGCAAATGATAAGAAGAGAATCTCCAGTGATCTCCAACGGCACGCCTCCTGAAGTCACGTCCCAACACGTGCTCTTCATGTTGTGGATTGCCAATCTCTTACTGAATCGCAGGCGTGCAGCGGGAGAATCATCCTCTGTAGCAACATACTCCTCATTACGTTCGGCCAGAAAAACGGGGGCGTTACCATCATGGATACCTTTGCATTTCTTCTGGAAAAGTCTAAGCATAGAGGGTGTACAATGATGAGTTGCAAACTGCATGAAGGCATGATGACCGCCTTGGAATACTTCCCACCACCGTGGGCCGAAGAACTCATGAAAGGGTGTCTGCCAACAGCGTTGTCCGATCGCTTGCCCTCCTGACCTCCAGCGTTTCATAACTCCACATTCCCTCCACTTTCCGAATGCCCGAAGGGCTTCTCCCTCAAGTGTGCGCAGCGTATCATAACTTATACCAAAGGCAATCAAACACATGCGTGCATCACTCCATGCTCTATGCTCCTCCCTCATGTCCTCTCCCTGATACAACCTCTGCGCATACGCCGAGACATCCTTTGCCAGCAGCCACTGAGCTCGGAGAAATCTCTGGACCAAACTGTGGTACCCAGCTTCTGCGAACCTCAATCTGGCATCGCTGTATCTTCTCTCGTTCCAAGTAGCATGGGATTCGTCTGGTTCTCGGCGGCATCGAAGCATGAAACATAGACACCTGCCCTCAAACGCGTGCAGTGCGTGGAGGCTGTCCTTGTCGGCCGTGCAGCCACCCGCACCGAAAAGGGCAATACTCTGGACCTTCTGCTGGTATCGTTGGAACTTTTCCTTCAACGACGTGCTTGTGTTCCGAAAATATCCTGCCTGGGAGTAAAATGTCCGACGAGCCGCCTCAATCCTCGAGTCCACATCGAGGTGCGAGGAATACTTATAATCAGAGAACAACTGGACGCCTAGAACCGTCATCTCAGTAACACGTCTGAACCGCATAACATCATTCTGGAAGGGTACAAGTAAGTCGGCTGAAGAAAGGATCAGCCCCTCGGCATCTCTCGCGGCGTCGGCACCGAAGACCATGTAGAGCAAGCTAGAGGGTTTCCAGCGCATGCCGAAATCATGGAGTCTAACCGTAAGGTCGTGAATCATGCGTGCCAATTCTTCCCTGCTTCGTGCCATGATGTAGCAATTGTCTGCCCATACGAAGTGATTGACGACCGACGTGTAGGACGATTTGCCAGACTCCATGGAATCCCCAGTTTTAAAACACACTTGATAACCTATGTTCTGTGTATCCCACTGTCGGAAGGTTTCCTGCCACATCGCAGCAATAATAAGGTTGAACCCTAGGGGTCCCTCGGCACCGCCCGTTCTAATACATCTATCCCATCTCACACTCTCCACCTCGATACTTTCATGGCAAACCGTCCCCACACTGTCACATAGTGGATCGAGAAAAGCATATTGAAGATGATAAGGTACATGTGCGTGCTGTAAACCCCGTCTAACATTGGCTACCGTGCAATGGTCGAAGGCTTGTAGGATATCTGCATTGGCCAGATGTGCTGTTTCCCCCTTCCCCCATGTAGAGGCATGCTGTCCGATGTGTTTCAAGCTCGCCGTGATCTCGTTCGTGGTGCGGTTAGATTGGAAGCCGTAAAGACCGAGAGGGCGAAAGAGACCGTTTCGCTCGACATGTTGTTCCACCAAGATAACGATACATGTGCTGTACCATCGTGCAATAGCGTTCTGCATACATAGAAGCCTACCGTCCCTAAGATCCGTGATGCCAGGAAGCTTGGGCATAAAGGAGATGAGGATATCACGCCATGAGGAGGGATACGGTGTGCGCATGTGTAGTATATCGTTGAACAAGCGTCGGATATTGCGCAATACCGTCCAAGGGAGACACTTTAACACCTCACACGGTACTCGATCTGGCCCTGTGGCTCGTTGTGTACGGAGACGCGCCCGCCCACGTCCGAGTAATGCCATAGTGATGGTCGAATACGTGCTGCTACCGAGCTCCTCCCTCGCCTTCCCCTTGATCTCCTCCATCATACTAGCGTTCTCCTCCCGCATCTGATCCGATGAAAGCTTATTTCTGCAGAAACTGTCGAGCTCCTTCCTCCAGACCTCCCTGTCCTCCGTCTCCTGGCCCTCCACCACCAAGTGTTTAATATAATGACGAATCTTTCGACGATTGAGGGGACACTTCCAGGCTGCAACCTCTCTGCGATACCGACGGCGATGTAGATTAAGCTCACTCCTGAGACGTTTCTTTTCCTCTGGAGTCGTGCCTGGCGGTAGTTCCCGCCATCTCTCCAAAAGACGAGTGAGCTCGATCGGCCTCACAGGTGGCCTCTGCTTGCCGCTCTGCGTCGTGGTAAAGTCCACGTCAGGAGCAGCAACAAAAGACTGGATGAGCGTGCAAGGTAAGCTGGCTGGCTCCATCTCGAGAGAACGTGCGGGAATCCCACGAAACACAACATCTCCCAAGCTCCGATCCACCCTCCTCCTGGCATTGAACTCATCACCCCATGTCACGCATCGATATCCTACCAAAGAGGGCGCCGGCGGCTCTGCCCGCTCCCTGTGGTCACGTCGCACAATCACACGGCCAGGCGATGCAAACAGCCCAGTTAGAAGTGCATGATCACTTAATCGACTCCTATTCCTCCTTCCTCCTCTTGCGTAACACCAAGAAACTTCACACTCAGAGCACTCCCAGCGGCTGGGCACCAAGATGTAATCTAGCACTTTCTGAATTCGTCCGAAGCTACGTTGTTCGCCCCACGCTTCCCAAGTAGGACGCCTATCTGCAGAAAAGGTATTGGCCGCCTTAAACATGTGGGTCTGCATGAACCCCAGGAGCATCTCCATCATCCTCCTCCTCCTGTTGATACGCTCCCTCTCCTCCGTACCACATGCCAAGGTCCTGACCTCCTTCCTCAAGCCCTCTCCCGTAGCAAGATACAATTCCCCATTACATTCTAACTCACATAGTGGCGGTAGCTCAACATTCCCGTCAAGCAAACAAACAAAGCTGGCCTGGCTATACCTGTGTCGGAGGCTTGTGAAAGTGGCAGAGACACGCTCAAGCGTGAGTTCATACTCCGCTTCGCAATCTTCTCGATGAGAATCGGGCAGATAAAGAGAGCAGACAACCAAGGGCGAGATGGAAGTACCGAACACACCAATGGCGAATCTAGAAAAGGTAGTAATGAATTCCCTGGACGTCGAGGCCCAACTTCGATCGAAGATGAGCCCCGCCTTCCTGCAGGCACTGTGCTTGATCTGCCATCCGAGACGGGCGGCATCTGCATGAATTATATTCTGGGCCTCCTGAAGCGCGAACAGGCCGCCACATGCACGCATATGGTTGAGCGCCTCCACGCCTCTGAAGTTGTTCTCACCAGCCTTGTCGAGGTTCCAGCACCCCAACTTGATCCCCGACAGCCGGTGCCGATTCGGTCACACCTTGCGATTGACCTCGACCTCGAAGTCCGTCGCTGTGATCGTCAGACTTGGGAACTTCACCTGAAGCTGGCCCCACTGCGTCTCAAGGATAGTCCACGTCTGGGCTGCTCCGAATTCAGCTATACAGATCGGGCGGAGGAGTCGGTCGCCCTGAGCCTTGACCCACATGTTCGATTTCGGGGGGCCGACCTCTCCCCGCACCTCCAGGACCAATCCGTGACGCTGGCACACGTTGCGCCAGGCCCCGCAGAAGCGACCAACTGCACGAACATGGTCGCGCTTCCAAGGAGCTGATTCGATATTGAAACGTAGCTGAGTCGGGTCGATGACCTGCGTCACGCCCGCGATGAGCACGCTGGGTTCTGGAATAGTCGCCCCTTCTGGCACGGGGGCACGCTGTGCAGTGGGAGCCACAATGATCCTGAGGAGCTTCTGAAAGCGATATAACACCTCTCGATCCGTGAATGGAAGAAACTTGATGCGACAACTGCCGAACATGTATCGACCTGCATTGATACGTTCTGTCCCCTCCTTGCTAAGAAAGGCCTGGTCATCTGAGGCAATAACTTTGGATATATTGTCAATGAGTATCATGGCGTCGTCGGCAGTCAACATTTGAGCACAACGATTCTGATGATTGGCCCAATCCGTGACCCACCCCTTGACCTCGATGTATGTTGGAGAGAACTGGTTCCTGCCCCCGCCACCTCCGCCGCCCCCATCAGCGGGGCCACTCCCAGCACTGAAGGTAGATACCGCACTCCCATTCTGAACCGTTTTTAATGTTTTCTCGAGTTCATCCATACGTTTATCCGTTTCATCCATACGTTTAGTGTGTTCTGCTAAAACTCCGTCCATCCTCTTGATGTCTGTCTTAGTGGCCTCCACAGTCTCACGGATGTCGTCGCCTACGTCTTCCTGTTTGAACATCCCCTCGATCACCAATCGCTGGAAGGGGTCAGTGAATTGTGCAAGCGTCTGGGTCCTGCGCGCCTGGACATCAGGACCTCGCTGTCTCTTAGTACCCGCAGTAGCAGCAGCTGCATCCACGGAGCTCGACATGATTCCGACGTCGCCTTTAAGGATATCTTCGGGGATACTCCAACGCTTTATAAAGCCCTGTTCCTCTCTGCGTCGTTTAAGTAGTTGAGCAGAAGCAGCCCTGAGAACTGTATCGAAGTGATAACCTTCTGTACGAATAACGGGGACAGTTGGGCTGATGAGCCTGTCGTCGTCGAGTTCTAATGAAGTCTGCCTCTGAAGCCACTGCTCTCTGGTCTCAAGCCAATTGCCAAGACCCAACTGATCCAGAAGCCTTGCCTGGTCCTCAGGCTCGTCCCAAGACGTGGTTAGAAGTTCCCAGAATCAAAATACTATGGCGGCGCCCGCGGGGGGGTGCGCGCCCAGAGGGAGAAGAGACGCGCCCAGAGGGAGCGGAGACCAGCGCCCAGAGGAGGGAGGCCGCGCGGAGTTGTGAAGGAATGCCCCGCCAGATTTCGATTCCCGCGCTTCCGCCTTGAGCCGGGGACCTTGAGCCGGGGGACCTCGTAGAGCTCCTAGCCACGTGTCATAAGTCCATGCATATCTCTGGAATGCGCACGGTGAATTTATTTCCAATAATAGAATGAACACATACATGTATGAGTTTCAAGGCGTCTTCCAGCGCGCGAGAGCGATGCTTCCGTGGCAGCGCACCTGTATGTAGACATGTACAGATGGACAAGCATGCGAAAATAGGATCGACGTCAGCAGGCGCGGCAACGCACCGGGCACGAGCGCGCGCACGCACATACGCGCGCACGCGAATAAATACAATCTCACGCGCGCACGCACTCACAACCACGCGCGCTCACTCACGCACCGGCACCCCTCACGCACACACATGCACACACACGCACGCGCACACACACACACACACACACGCACACACACACGCACACACACGCACTCAAACACACACACACACAAACAAAAAAAAAAAAACAAGCACACACACACACACACGCGCGCGCGCGCGCATACAGACACTAACACAGACACAGACACAGACACACCCACACGCACACGCACACACACACATACACACAGACGCGGCCACACACACACACACACGCACACACACACACACACATGCCTGCCAGACACACACACACACACACACAAACGCAAACATCTACAGATACAGACGGACCGACGCCTTCGCACTCACAAACCCATCCCCCCGCTGCTCAGCGCTCTCAATCCCCCGCGAAATCCTCGCGCCCCCGCGCACCCCGCCCCCCCCCTTCCCGCCGGCGCTCCGGAGGGGGGAGGCACCGCCCCATGTCGGGGCCGGCCCTCCCTCCACTCCAACCACTCCGCCCTCGCGGAGCGCCGGGGGGGAGGGAGGATGGGGAGGGGGGGGAGGGGGGGGGGGGGGGCGCGGGCGGCGCCAGCACCGCGCGCGCACACACGCACACAAACGCACACACACACGCTCACACACACACACACACACAACAGACAAACGCAGACACAGCCACACACACACACACGCGCGCCCACACACACCTGCCAGACACGCACACGCACACGCACACACACACACACACACACACACGCACACACACACACACACACACACACGCAATCCACAGACACGGACACACTGACGACGTCGCACTTACACACCGATCCCCACACTGGTTAGCGCTCTCCGCCCCCGCGACCCCCCTGCCGCCCCTGCGCGCCCCGCCCCCCCGCTCTTCCCGCCGTCGCTCCGGAGGGGGGAGGCACCGCCCCATGTCGGGGCCGGCCCTCCCTCCACTCCGTCCACTCCGCCCTCGCGGAGCGCCGGAGGAAAGGGCGGAGGGGGAGGAGGGGAGGGGGGCGCAGGCGGCGCCAGCACCGTGCGCGCACGCACACACACACGCACACACGCACACCCACGCACACACACACGCACACACACGCACACACACACGCACACGCAACCGAACACACACACACACACACGCAAGCAAGCAAGCAAGCACATGCGCATACACGCACACGTAAACACGCACACACACACACACCACACACGCAAACATAAACACACCCCACGCACACACACACACACAGACGCGCACAAACACACATACACACACGCACACACACACACGCACACACACGCACACACATGCACAGAGACGCACACATACACACGCACACCCACGCACGCACACACACACACACACACACACACACACACACACACACACACACACACACACACACACACACACACACACACACACACACACACACACACGCGCAAGCACATGCGCATACACGCACACGTAAACAAGCACAGACGCACATCCACACACACGCAAACATAAACACACACGCACACACACACACAGACGCGCACAAGCACACACACACACACGCAGACACACACACGCACACACATGCACACACGCACACATACACACGCAGACACACACACACACGCGCGCGCACACACACATAATCACACATGCACGCATACACACACGCACACACACATGCACATAAACGCATACAAAGACGAGCACACACACACACGCACGCGCACACACACACACACACACGCACACAAACGCACACACACACACACTTACACACACACACACACACACACACACACACGCACGCACGCACGCACACACTCACACACACATACACACACGGACAAAGACAGACACAGGCACGCACACACACACACACACACACGAGCACACACACCTCCCAGACGCACAACACACACAGACACACACAGACACACACAACACCCACGGACACGGACACACTGATGACGTCGCCCTTACAAACCGATCCCCACGCTGGTCAGCGCTCTCCACCCCCGCGACCCTCTGCCGCCTCCGCGCGCCCCCCCCCCCCCCGCCCTCCCTGCCGGCGCTCCGGAGGGGGGAGGCACCGCCCCATTTCGGGGCCGGCCCTCCCTCCACTCCAACCACTCCGCCCTCGCGGAGCGCCGGAGGAAAGGGCGGGGGGGGGAGGAGGGGAGGGGGGCGCAGGCGGCGCCAGCGCCGTGAGCGCACACACACACACACACACGCACACACACACGCCCACACACACACACACACACACACACACGCACGCACACACACGCACACGCACTCTCACACACACACACACACACACACACACACACACTCAAACACGCACAGACACACGCACACACACACACACACACACACACGCACGCACACACACGCACACGCACTCACACACACACACACACACACACACACACGCACACACACACAAACACGCACAGACACACGCACACACACACACAAACACACACACACACACACACATGCACATTACACGGGCAACGCCGCTGGATTCAGCGCATTCCTCCCCATCTCCGCGCTGACTACTGCCATGCACCACTCGATCGGCGCCGCAGCGCGGAGATCCAGCCCTTCCAACCAACGCACCCCCCTCTCCGCGCCAGCGCTCCAGAGGGGGGAGGGACCGCCGCACTACGGGGCCAGCCATCCCTCCGCTCCAGTCCGTCGCAACTCGCAGCACAGCCTTGCTTCATTCAGCCCCCCCCCCCCCGCCCTCCCTCGCCCCCCCCCCAACCCCCACCCCACCCCCCATCCAATCCCATCCCCCCCCCCCCCTCCACCCCCCACCCACGCACACACACACACACACACACACAACACACACACACACACACACACACACACACACACACACACACACACACACACACACACACACACACACACACACACACACACACACTCCTCCCCTTCATTCCCTCTTCGAAACCCAAAATCCTTGCCCAGCCCTGTCCTATCGGCCCGAATGCCAGGCGGACCCCGCCGACCGATCCAGCTCATTCCCCTGCATGTCCACGGCCAACCCCCGGGTCCCCCCCGACACCCGCTGCGACGCGCGCGTCGCATCCGCCCGAGCGCGGCCGCGCTGGAAAGCAGCCAAGTCCTCGACCCTTTCTGAACCGAAACCTGTCACCACTCGGTCGGCGCCGCCTCCGCGCGAAGATTCCGCCCGCTCCACGCGCTTCGGGCGCAGCAGCACCCCCGCGCGAACAAACGCGCCCTCGCCCGCCCCCGCCCCCTCACCCGCGACCGCGCCAGGCGCAGATTGCGCCGCCAGCCGGGCAGACCTGCGCGGAGCCACTGCCTCTGGCACAGTCTCCGGCTTTCTCCCCCCTGGCGCGGACGCCCTGGCCGCCCCCGGCAATCCTCTCCCCGCGCAGACTCCCGGCTCCTCCACAGCCACCTCTGCGTCGCCCGACGCAGCCGCGTGCCCCCCCGCTTTGCCGCGGCCTTTGCCGCCCGCACGCAGCTTCGCAAGGCCGCCCCCACCTCGCGCATCTCTCCCAGCGGCACCATCGTTCCCTCCGCCAACGTCCCCAGACTCTACCGCGCCATTGGCGCCGCCACCCAGCCTCGTCTCGGCGCGACCACCGACTCCGTCGCCAGCGGAGGCGCAGCCCGCGCCAGACGGCGACGCCGCCCTCTTCCTCCGCGCGCGCCTCGCTGCGGAATGCGGCGCAGCCCCGACGGGCGAGCCCGCGGCCCACCCCCCTCCACCCCCTCCTCCACCTCCTCGCACACCTCCCCCTCCTCGTCCCGCACCTCCCCCTCCTCCTCCCCCTCCCCCTCCTCCGCCGCGCACAGAGCCCAACCCCGCAGCGACCCCGCCGCTCGCGCCCGGGCCGCCCGCCGCGCCCACGGCACGCGCGGCGCCGAGCACCCCGCCCTTCGCCGTCGCCGCGCCACTCCCGGCGACCCCGCCGGCATCGACGCCGCGCATCTCCCCGGACGGCGAAGCCGGAGTCTTCCGCCGCACGCGCCTGGCCGTGGCCGGCGAGCTGAGGACACCATCGCCCCCTTCGCGCTCCGGCGTAAGCGGGGCACCCGCCCGGACCGGCACCGGCGCCCGCACGCTCGACCCCGCCTCGCTCTCCGCCGCGACCTCTGCAGGCTGCCGCCCCGCAGCGCGGCAACGCGCGCCGAGACCCGAGGCGCTCGCGCCGCCGGCGCCACCGCCACCGACGCCAGTCACCCCACTCCCGCCAGCTCCCACACCCCCGATGCCTGCCCCGCCCCCCCCTCCACCGCTCTGCTCATCTGGCGCCCCGCCAACCCCTGGTGCCCCCGCGTCGGCGCTCTGCCCCTGACTGCGCCCCATGCGACAGTACACCGCCATGTACGCCTCCTTCGGCTTCACGTGCGCCGGCTCGCCTCGCATCCTGCGCGGCGGCTTGTCGTCGTCAAACAAAACGTACCCCCCGTCAGGGACGCGGCACAACGTCGTATAGTGACCGGTATGCACTGTTTGCCCATTGTGGTACACAACGCCAACCAGCTGCATCTGGGGAAGCCCATGCAGCCTCAGTTGCTCTTCGACCCACACGGGCTGCCGCGCCTCATGGCCCCTCCTCAATTGAACCACCAAAACGCGCGGCACGCCCGTGAGTCGCGTCTGCTGGTCGTGCCAAACCCGGTCGGCATCCGCGCGGCAACACGCTGGGCAGCTCTTCTCAACTTGTTCAGGCGCGCAAAAGTCGGAGTACATTTCCGACAACATCATCGGCCCGCCGGGCCGCGCGTGGACCCGCAGCTTCAGAACATCCTCCGCCTCGTACGAGACGGACAAGTGCCCGCACTGACGGCATTTCTGCCGCTTCTCCATCACAAACCCGAACATCCGATCCACGTGCGTCACGCGCATGTTCGTCGCACGAATGCTCTCGGGGTCCCACGACGCAAAGCGTCCGGCCAACTCCTCTCCGCGGCGCGCAGCCGACATCAGCTTACCCCAATACGCAAACACATCATGCTGCTGCCACTCGTTGTCGAACTCACTGGGCTGCCCGAGGAAAACGTCCTCGCTATCAACATTCGTTCGCCGCCGCACGCTCACGGGTCCGCCCTGCCAGCGTCGCGACACCAACTGATTGTGCGTGTCCCACATCCCGCAGACGCAGCAACGCCCACTGGCCCTCTCCTCGCAATCGCCCTCCGCGTGCCATCGAAGCCACTCCCAGACGGCAGGCGTCCGCAGCATCAGCTGCGTCACGCTGACCACGTAGCAAGAATGCCCAGGCCGCGGCATCCCACGGACGGGCACGCTACTCACGCTGTCCCACGAAGCCGCGCGAATACCATCCACGCGAGGCACGTCCATCTCTCCAGGGCTCGGCGGAGGCTGAGCCGGGCGCTCCGACGCGAACAAACTCTGCGGCCCGAACGCCGCGGACACCAGCTCTTCCCGACGGCGCTGTCTTCGGGCTGCCTCGCGTTGCTGCGTTCGCAAGTACGCCTCCCGGTTTCGGTCCTGCGCCTGCTGCCTCGCCAAGGCCGCAGCCTCCCGCCCCTGCTGCAACCGATTCTGGACCTCGGCACCCTCCAGCCGGTGCGACCGATCGCGCGTCGCCTGGAGCGCGAGCCGGCAGCGTTGCGCCAGGGCCCTCATTTTATGCTCGCGAGAACCGAAGCACGCATGGGCACGCACATACCCGAACAGCCCAAAGTGGTCTGACACATGGAATTCGCAGCCCTCGAAGAACACTTTCCCCTTCCCTACCAAATGCACCTCCGCCCAAAGCTCCGCCCCGAACATGACCCGGTCCAGTCTCTGGCCGACAGCCCCCCTCTCGCCGAGACCCGAGTAAAACTTGTTCCCGGGGCAGCCCCAAGAACGACCCTCGTACCAGGTGTCCTTCAAACGCAGCTGCTCCACAGCGGCCTGCACCTGGGAGTCCGTGCTGTTCATGTCGCCCACAATGAGCAGCCGGTCGCAACCTTCCGCGCAAGTCCTCGTAATCTTCCGAAGTATCGCGTGACGCCGCTCCCATGCCGCACCCGCGGGCAAGTGGACCGCGGCCACGTTCACCCACCCCGCGCCGCCCGCGCCCCCGCCTACGGGAACTTCGACCCGGCACAGCACGCACGGGTCCTCCCCTGACAAAGCCTTGCCTTCCGCACGCAGACCGCGCCTCACGTACAGGTGCACGTACCCCCTGGACTCGTGCGCATGGGCCACGCCAACCAATTGGAATTCCGCCTCCAGCTCCTTGTACGCCTCCTCGCCCTCGCATTCCTGCAGAGCAACGACATCAACCCCGCGCGCCTGCCTCCAACGGAGCACTTCGCCCAGGACTGCCGCGCGCTGGTCGCGGTCGCTCCAGGAGGGCGGCGCCACGGCCGAGCGATGCCCACCAGCGATATTCCACGTGGCAAACGACAACGTCGACGCGCCCTCCAGGCCCTCCTCTTCGCCAGCCTCACCCGCCGCTTCCCCTGGCACAGCCGCCCTCGGCAAGCTCGCGCCCGTCGCGCTGGGCGCCGAAGCACCCGCGCGAGGCACGACGCCGAACGCGCCCAGAACGTCGCGGCATTCCTGCTCCGAAAGCAACAACTCCATGACATCCCGCGCCCCCCGCGCGCCGACGCCCGCCCGGAACGACGCGAACGCGCCCCGCAGCACGCGACACACGTCAGGCACGAAGGACTCCGCCGACGCATCCAGCACGCCCGCATTCGCCAGGCGCCCGACACGGCCCAGCAGAAGCCCGAGCGCGCAGGCGATCCTCTGCGAAGGAACACGAACGCGCGGCGCGTCCCCGAACTCCACCGCCGGCGGGCGCCGCCCAGCACTGGCACCGAGCGGTCGCAGCAGTGCGTCGATATTCCGGGCGATTCGCCCTGCCACGTCCTCCCTGCGGGCCCGATCGTGCACGCGCACTGCGAGAGACTCGGCTCGCCCGAGCGCCTCCCCCGGCCGACCAGACGTAACACTCACAAACATCCAGTCCTGCGCGACACCAGATCCGCTCAGTGGGTCCACGGCGACGACCATTAGCAACTCCTGCTTGTCACTCACGGAGTTTGCATCCCACACGCTCGTCCAATTGTGCGCAATCCGGGCAAAATGCTCCGGGGTCTCCTCCGCACCAACGTGCCGGCCTACCTTTGCCGAAGCCACAGTCATCGGCAGCTCCAACCCCGCGCACAACTGCCTCGCCACCTTCAAGAAAAACTCCAGCGCCTGGCCCTCCAGCCTGCCCTCTGCCAGCGCGCTCTCCGCTCGCACGTTCACGACCCACTTGTCCATGCGCAGCGCGCAGCCACCGCGGACGTCCCCGAACGCGTCCTTCATCCTCTTCGCCGCCTTATCCAAACTCTTATGCAGGCGCGGGGGCACCAGCGCGCCCATGGCCTCCTTCACGGCGCTCATATGCAGCGGGCCCATGCTCGGAGCCACGGAATCGAACACTCGCTCATCCCACGCCCCAGACGCCTCCCACCGCTCCACAATCAAGTCGACCACGCCGCGCAGGAACCCCTCCCTGTCACCCGAACCCGAAGACTCATGCGTCAGGCGCCCGGCAGCAGCCGTCAGACGTTCGCGCAAATCCTCCCGGGACGCACAAGCAGCGAGGGCACCGACATCAACAAGCAGATCCCGCGCGGCGCCCTTCTCCTCCCGCGTCGCGAAGCGCACCCGCCTCCGGTCCAGAAGCCTTTCGGCCACGGCACGGAGGCGCCGCGCCGCGACGTCGTCCTCTCCAGCCTCGGCAGCAACGGCGCTGTCGAGCTCGGACGCGAAAGGCGGCCCCTCCTCACCCCACAGCCAAGTGTCCTCATCCACCACTCTGCCCGCCCCTCTCAACCTCTCCGCCTGAGCCGCGGCAACGGTCTTCAAACGACCCAGCAATGTCTCCGCCGCGCGTTTCTCCTCCTCAGTCCAGCAGTCCGCCTCGCAGTACCCGTATTTCCGCAACGTGCGGGAAGCGCGAGCCTCCAGTCGCAACTCGAAGCGTCGCCGCTCCCGGAACGCCGTCGTATGCCTGGCCCTCATGAAGTCCGCATACTCCGGCAGGTCCTCCTCGAACACCAAGTCCCAGGGATGCTTCACGCGCGTCGTGGCGACGAAACCGATCCCTGCAACGGCCGCGGTCTTCGCTGACAGGTGCACGCGGACTTTCGCCAACGTCATCCCCTGCGCCTTCCAGTGCGTCAACGCCCATGCCAGCTGCAACGGGTAGTTCTCGCGCCACACGCCCTCCTCCATGGTGGAAGACACTCTCTGCCTCCAAATGGGCACCCAGTTCCGCCGCTCCTCGTCTCCCGGGAAAAACGACCGCGGCCGACCCTGCCCGTCTGTCCCTAGATCGATATCATCGAACTCGACGAACACGCAAAGGGGCGCCTGCAAATCCGGCCGAGCGCCATTGTGCGGGTCGGCGCCCTCGGGCCACATGTAGCCGCGCAGCGTACCCATCGCCCCGTTCATGAGCCCCGCCTCAACCCAGAGGTTCTGAGTCAACAGCACGCGGGCCCCTTCGCAGACGTACAGCTCGTTCTCGAGTCCGCGGAAGTCCTCGGACGCCATCTGGTCTGGCCTAGACTTCTGCTTTTTCTCCTTTTTGTCGTGGTAGGCACGCAACGCCGCGATGGGCTTACCACTCGCAGCGGCTACCTGGTACAACCTCTCCATGTTCACTCTATCGGCGCCACATGCACCCGAGGCCCGATCCTTCCTGCCGTCCATCAGCAGCGGGGCCGTCTCGAAGGCCGCCAGCTCCTCCCTCCCCTCCTTGGTCATTTGCAGCACCGACCTGTTCCGGCGCTTCAACCACGCATGATCCCGCTGCTCCCAAGTGCACTGCGCCATGCCTTTCGTGACCTCCAAAAAGCGATCAGCATCCTGCCTGTACTCCGCCTGCCGCTCCTTCGACAGCCCCTCTTTCTCACCGCGCCACCGGTGCACGCGCCGGAGCACGGCCACGTCCTGGAACGTATCGCGCACGAAACTCCCATTATTCACTAACCTGTCCGTGCTCCAGGCGTCGTCGGGGGTCCGCTCCGCCCCCCTGGGCTTGTTCTTCGCAGACCCCCCATACGCGCCCATCCGGTACAGGGGGTCATCGCCGATTGGCGGCGCCTGCTGCGGATCCCCGGCGAGCACGGCATCCTTCCCGCCGAGATACACTGGCCTCGCACCCTGCGCCGCACGCTTCGCCGCAACACCAAGAGTATCCTGCACCTTGAACTCGATCTTGCCCAGCATCTGCCGCCCGATCATGCTCATCTCATCCAACACAAACAACCTCGCCTGACGCAGTCGAGTCTGCGTCTTTTGAAACCGGTCCCCGTCCTTGCGTACCCAAGGGCCGCAATATCCCACCGGCACACCGAACGCCCTGTGCAGGGTGGTCGCGCCATATTTCAACTGGAACGAGGCGCACCCGGTGGGAGCGGCGAGCAAGCAGCAATTCCGCTCCTCCTCATCAATCTCTTCAGGCCCTCGTCGGATTTCGCGCACGCCGCGGCGATCTTGATCCAGCCTCGTCCTCGGGGCAAACTGCCGCACCCGCTTTCGCCTCGCGGCTACGAAACTGCGCACGGTGCGCGATTTCCCCGTGCCGGCCACGCCCGTGACCATCAATCTCAACGGGTCGGCCTCCGAATGGCGGTCGTCCATGACGATGTCGTGGGCGAACTTCTGCCAGGGGTCGAGATCGGCGCGCTCGACGACCTCGGCCCCGTCGCCTACCTTGGCCTTTCCGTACCACTCATCCCGGAGCTTCTCCAGACGCCCTCTCTCGCTCGTCGACACATTGCACGCCTCGTTCAACCAATTGAAGTCCTTGGGGTTCACCCGGACCCTGCCGCGCACCTCATCGCCCGCAACATCCCCGACGCGCACGTCCGCCGCCTGCACAGCAGGGCCTGCCGCGCTGACGCGCTCATCGGCTGGGCGGCGCTCCCACTCGGACGCCTCCCCCGCGGCCGCAGCAGACTCAGCGCCCTCCCCCGGCCGCGCCTCGCGTAAGACAGCATCCCGAGCCTCCTCGTTCGGGTCCTCGTCCCCGCGCAGCACGAGTCTGTCCACCAAGTCCTCCACTTCCTCCCCCGACTCCGCCTTCTCGCTGGCTCTGTCATCGTCGCCGCGCCCAGAGCCATCATCGGACGCCTGCCCCCCGGCGCCGCCCGCCGCCTCCTCTGCCCCCGCGCCCCGCCCCTGCTGTCGCGCCTCATGCCGCCTCACCATTTCGCGTCGCGTCCGGCGCAGCAGCTCCCGGTTGCTAGCGACCCCGTCTTCCAGGATGGCGCCGAGCACTTCCTTGTAGAACGGGTTCGCGCGCTCGTACTGCTCCACGACCCACGCCGGAACCCACTGGCGGAGCATGGGGTCAGTGAGCATCTCCATCATCATATGCCCCCAATACTGATCGCTCTGCCCCCCCCAGGCCCTTCCCCCCGACTTGAGCCAGAGATCTTGCACGCCCAGGAACCGCTCGCTTCCAGCATCCTGGCCAGCACCGCCCGCCAAAGGCTGAACGAACTCCGTGGCCCCAATGCAAGCCGCCGGCACCGGCCGGACGTCCCTCAGCATCTCCTGTTCGATCATGGCCTTGCGGTCCGCGGTCGCCATGTGCCGCCAGTGCGCGATGACGTTCGCCCGCGCGTACGCCTCGTGGCAGGCGTGCTGCACGTTCGCGCACTCCGCGCTATAGCCAGGGGTCACCTGCAGACACACCGCAGGGTTCCCGCGCCTCAGCTTCCCGCGGTACACAGCGTACTTCCAATAGAATTCGAACAACGACACATCGCGCACCTCTTCCACCGAGATGGACTCGTCCCCCCTAGCACGCTGCCGACGCACAAACTCCAGGCGCTTGTCGAACTTGTCCACTTTGCTATCCCAGTGCACAGGCTCGTCATCTGCCTTGTCCCGCAGCGCAGACGCAGGCTTCAGCGCGCGGGCCCCCGTCGTGTTGAGGGTCACGACGGGCAGCATGGACAAAACCATGGGCAGGCGCAACCCCAGCAGCGCCACCTCGTAACAGTGGTAGTCCCGCTCCCCGAGCATCCGAGCAAAGAACTTCTGAATGGAGCGCCGAAGGAAATCAGTCCCTTCGCCCTCTGGGACGTAAGCGCAGACCTCGTTGACGGCGTCGTCGAGCACCTCCTTGATCTTCCGCGAGCCCTTGGGCGCCTTCGTCGCGTACTTCGTGACGTACTCCACGACCGCCCACAAGTTCAAAACGGGACGCCAGTCAATGTTCCCCATGTTGGCCAACAGCACGTGCTCCTCGTAACTATTGCAGAGCCTGTCGTTCCGCGGAAACACCGCCTGCCAGTGGCCCTCCCGGCGGCCCTTCTCCATGCGGAACGGCCGGGGCCCGACGCGGCCCCACCTGTCGCGCGGGAAATCATATCGGCAGAACACGCACCCCTCCTTTCCGCGAGCACACGCGTGAACCCCGAGCCGCGGCGGCCCCATGCCATGCTTCGTGTGCCGCGCCACCCTGTTCACCAGCGCAGCCACCAGTCGCCGAACGGGTTGCACGTCCAACTTCCCCGACGCCTCGGACGCAAAGGCCTCGTCCAGAACCTTCCGCAAGTTCAAGCACTCCGGCGCAGAAGCGGGCACGCTACGCACCGCCCGGCCCTCCGACGTCTCGCGCACAGCCTCGCCCTCCATCTCCACGTCAGGTCGAAGGCGCCAACCTCGTCGTCCCACGTGTACCTGCACGCGCCCGCGTCGTCGTAGCACGGGTTCCACTCCGAGACAACGTGCCCGAAGAACTCATAGAACCGCTTCTCCAAAACGCTCTGCAGCGCGACGTCCTCATGCTCCGGCTTCAGCACGCCGAAGTCGAGACCAGCACCCCCTAGTCGCTGCCCGCGGGCCCCGTGGGGGACCCCAGCAGGTCTCGACCCCCGAGCAGCACCGCGGCCCTCAACGCCATCACCATCCTGAACGTCCTCCACGGGATCACCCCCCGCCTCGTCCTCCGGCGCTGGATCCTCTGGCCCGACGCGCTCGAAAGCAACGTCGGCCTCCGCCCCCTGGCCGCGGACGCCCTCCTCCCCTTGCACGAGCACCAGCCACCCTCGATCCACCAGGGCGTCGAGGAGCGCAGAAGCCCTGCCCACGAACTCATCCTCGTCGTCGCCTGCGCCATCTTCACTACATGATCCCGAAGCCGCAGAGCCCTCACCCGCAGGAGCCCGCGGCGCACGCTGGCCAGGCCGGCCGGCAACGGCGCGCAGGACCTGCTCCAGGGCAGCGAGGGCAGCACCACGACGCCTCCGCTCCTGCAGGGGCCAGGCCAGCGGTCCTGCCTCAAGCGAGGGCAGGCACGCCGCCACGTCGCTCGCCACGCTCGGCGGAAGCATGTCCCCCTCCCCGTCCACGTCCGCGCGAACCCGCGCAACCGCCGGCCCAGGCAGCCCCACGCTGAACCCGTGGTAATGCAGATTGCCACCCGCGCCACACTCGGCCCTGGCCATGGCCATGTACTTGAACTGCTCCGAGTGGGGCAGTACGGCGGGCATCACCATCCGCATGTTCAGCTCCACCCGCAAGGCCATCATGTAGGCCACCAGGTCCGGGTTGTCCCGCGCGAAACGGAAGCGCTCCTCTCGCCCGTCTCCAACCCAATCCCCCAGAGCACGGTCTCCCGCCGCCCGCGCCCCTGGACCTCCCCCCATGCGCTGAATGTCATACGCGGCGTTGTAAAACGGATTCTGCGTCCACCAAATGGACGGGTGACGGCCGAGCCCGACGACATCCGGCACAAGCGCACGCCCGCGCTGAGTCCGCCCCTTCCCGCCGGCAGGTCCAGCTCGCGGAGGAACCGCCTGCCGACCGGCTCGGCGCCGTCCGCCTGAGTGCCCTCGACCCAGGGCGGGTGCCAGGACAGGTGCTTCACGGTGCTCTGCAACTTCTTCGACTCATACGACCAGTGCATGGTGGTCGAGGGCACATCGCGGCCCACGTTCGCGAGCTGGCCCACCAGGATCCGCACGCGGTCCTCGCTCTCCAGGATTTGCCTGAGCCCGCCCTTCGTCATCACACTTGGGCCCTGGACGCCGAGGCCCGCGCGCCTGTACATGGTCCGATACACCCCAAAACCCTTGCCCCGCGCCTCGTTCAGGAGCAGCACGTTCACCATGGCCCACATCACGCGCTGGCCACGCGGGCCGCCGACGAACTGCCCGGTGCGGTAGCGCATCAGGTGCTGCACCCAGTCCTGCACGGACACCCGCCGGGGACGGTCGTCGAAGAGGTCGCCGATGCCCATGGGAAACTCCAACGGGAACGCCCTCGCGAAACGCCCGATGGCGCGCGCCGGGACCGGGTCCTCGCTCTGTCCGGGCCAGCCGTAAATCAAGCGCTCACCCGTCCGCGCGACTGCCTCGTCCTCGTCAAACTCCGGCAAGTTCTCCTCGACGCACCCCGTGTCCCTATCGCGCGCAGCTGCCACGAACGTTCCCGCCATGGCCAGCTCGAGCATCACCTCGTCCAAAACCGACTCGCGAGAGACGCCGCCCTCCGCACCGGCAAACCGGCCCTGCACACGGGGTCGCATCCAATCGACGAGGAACTCGACGCGCACGCAGTCCACGGCCACGCGGTCCCTCTGCACGGACTTCACGGCGTTATCCTCCCGCGCCGCAGCCAGCAGGCGGCCGAACAGGTCCTCCGTCGTCTCGTCGTCACCAAACTTCAACCCCTCCAACTGGCCCTCCGCCTCCGGCTGCAACCCCGTCCACCATCGCTGCACTGCCCCACCATACTCAAACTGCGCCTTGTCGAGCCACGCACTGAACACGTCGTGATCAACGGCAATGGCTTCATCTTCCACGCCGACGTCGAACTCCCCGTCAGCCGCCGCATCGGCATCACCCTCGGCCGCGGCCTCCGCGCCGCCCTCGTCGCCTCCCCGCGCATCGTCGCCCTCGCGGCCAGCAGGCTCGCGCCCGGCGTCGTCGCGGGGCCCGACGAAGTGCACGTCGAAGCCCGCGGCAATGAACTGGCGCGGCGTGACGACGTCGACGCCACAGGGGACGCAATCCCGAGCAATGGCCTCCGCTTCCGTCACGGGCCCAAGCTCCTCCGGCTCCCCGGCCTCGCCCCCGACGGCAGGACGCCGTCTTCGCTCTCTCTCGGCGCGTAGGACGCGAGGATCTCGTCGTCCGGGAGCACGTCAAACAGGCGCGGGTCGTAGTACTTGTGCATGGGCTCGTCCGCAGTACCCCCCAGGCGCCAGGGCCCATACGTGCCCGCAAACGCACACAACGCCCGGAGCACGTGCCCACAGTAGCGCCAGCGCACGTGCAGGCCCTCCACGACCTCCTTCCCGAACCCTACATTCCGCCGCAACATCAAGCTGAAGGGCACTTTCCGGGGGTGCCAGGGCAGCACCACCCGCGGCTCCACGTTCTCCTGGAGCTCCCTCCCCCTGCCTCCATGATCGTACTCGATGATCACGTCCCCGCTGAGCAGCACCTCCACGACGCGCCCTGGGAAGACCAGGCGCCCGTGCAGGTCCACGCCGAAGCGCTGCCGCTCCTCGTCCGTGCAGCCCGCGGCCATGCGCTCGGGACGGCGCGGGTCGTCGGGGCGCTCGCCGGGCCCGCGCGCCGAGTTCACGCGGCCCCCCACGCGGAACCCTTTCATGAGCTCGTGGCGCCGCGAGAACCCTGCCACATCCTGGGGGAACGAGATGATGTTCTTGCGGAACTTGCGCAGCCCCGTGCGGGACACCGTGGCCAGGTGCACCTGCATGTGGTCCAGGGCAATGAGCAGGCTCTCCGTGAGCGTGGCCTGGTCGAAAAGCTCGCGCAGGTCATCGGACGGGAAGCGGAAGCACGGGTCCATGTGGTTCTGCGCGGTGCGGAGCCCCACCACCTGATACAGGTCGTCCTCCGTGGCCGCGGCCGCGGCCTGCTTGTCCAGGTCCTGCCTGCACCGCATACACACGCCCCTGCACTCCAGAGCGAAGCCGTCCGGCGGGTCGCGCGGCGGCACCTCGTCCCACTCGGCCACCTCCGTGCTGCACGCGGCCAGCCCGTCCCCGCCGCGCCGCAGCAGCAGCATCTCCTCCGCGAGCTGCTCCGGCGGCTCGAAAGCCGGGTGGAACGCCGGGAACCGCTCCTGGCACTCGTGGCACGTGAACTTCACCATCCGCGTCAGGATCGCCTGCGCCGCCTGCACCGCCCGCACGGACGCGTCGCGCAGCTGCACGTCGTACTTCGCCACGCGCAGCGGCACTGTCTTCAGCGCCAGCAGCATGCACTTCTGGTGCACATCTCCCGCAGCCAGGCGCGCTCGGTGGTCAAGCAGAACCTCCCTTGCGAACGAGCCCGCACGATTGCGAACGCGCCCTTGCGCTTGAAACGCCCACTCCTGCGCCTCGGGCATGGCCCCGAACACGAACACCTCCCGAGCGGCATGCCCCTCCTTCGCGGGGACCCCCCTGGAGCCCATCTCGTCCGAATCTCCACCCGCAGAGCATCGCCGTAGCGGCCGCGTTTCTTCGCTCGACGCCCTCGCCCTCGACCCCCGCGACCCGCCCCCTGGCGCCCTGGGCGGAGGCCTGCCGCAGCGCGTCGAGGCCCTCCATCGCAGTGCGCTCGCCCGCACCGCCCTCGGTCAGCAGCCCCGCCACGCCCGCGTCCCCCTGGAGCTGACCCACCCAGACGCGGCCCGGGTTCTCGACCTCCTCCGCCCTGCGCTCGCGGGGGCCCTGGCCCCGCCACCACGCACCCGCCATGTCCGCGGGCTCCCGCCACCCTGCAGGGCGCTCCACGGGCAAGACGACCACGTCGTCGTCCGGGACCACGTTCGCCGCGAAGCCCACCGCAACGCGAGACTCGCGCTGCCACAGAGCCTGGAAGTCGTCCGCGTCTCCCCCACCCGGCTCTTCGCAGCACCGCACCGCGCGCCACTGCGTCGCGCCACCCTCGCCCACGACTGGCGTCTGCAGCATGCTACACTCGAAGCGCACCCGAGGCCACTGGGAGCGCCAACGGAAGTCTTCCTCCACGGAAACCTCCTCCCACCCCGTGCGCGCCTCGCTGGGGTCGCGACCCTGCGCGCGACCCTCTCGCTGCAGCAGCGCGCGCCCGAAGCGGCCCGGTTGCCCTGGCTCCATGAGCGCACCCCACAGCGCGTCCCCGTCGGACCCCTGGAAGCGCACGGCAGCCCGATCGCACCCTCGCCGCGACACCAAGTACTCGCGCACGGCATCGACCAGCTGCCGCAGCCGCTTCTCCTTCAAGTGCGGCACGGACGCCACTGCCCCCGCGCGCGCAGGCGCACCCCCGCTTCGAGGCAAGGCAGCGCGGCGCGGCGCGCGCCCCTCCGCGCCCTCCGCCGCTCGCGACGCCGCCAAGTCTGCCTCCGCCGGCGGCCCGGCACCATCGAGGCGCACGAGCTCCGCGTCGAGCGCCGCGCGCACCTCGCCCGGCAGCGCCACGTCGGCCTCCGAGGCGACCTCGCGGTCCGACGCGGACCGCTCGTCCTCATGCTCCGACGCCGAGAGCTCCGCCATCTCGGCGAACAGCTCGCCGCCGCGTGCCTTCCCCGCGGCCCCGCGCCCCGCGCCGCCCGCCTCGGCCCGTTCTTCGGCGGACGTCTTGCGCCCGAGCCTCCTGCGCTTCGCTGGCCTCGCCGCCTCCGCCGCATCCTCGCCAGCACGCCCGCAATCGTCAGCCCCGCTCGCAGCACTGGCACCGGCCGCCTCTGCCTCAGACATCTTGCGCCCCCACCGCCGCCTCCCCGCGCCGCGCCCCGCGCCGCCCCCGGCAGCCTCCGCCTCGGACGTCTTACGGCCCAGCCGCCGCTTCCCGCGGCCCCCGCGCGCCTCCCCGTTGGCCTCCCCCTCCGACGTCTTGCGCCCCAACCGCCGCTTCCCGCGCCCCCGCGCGCCCCCCCCGCACCGCCGCCCTCGCACACCGCGCCGCCCGCCGCGTCGTCGCCCTCGCCGCCGCGCGCAGCGCCTTGATCCTCCGACGCAAGACTCGCCTCAGCGCCCTCCGCCCGGTCGCGCTCCTCCTGCGACGGCTTGCGCCCCAAGCGCCGCTTCCGACCACGCCGGCGCACGCCCCCAGCGACGCCGTCCTCCTGCGGCCCGTCCCCCGCGGCGTCGCCGCCCTCTCCCCCGAGCGCAGCGCCCTGGTCCCCCGACGCAGCAGCCGCCGCCCCCGCGCACCGCGCCGCCGCGCCCCTCAACCACTCCTCCCAGTCCAGGTCGGTGTCGCGAACCTTATAGTACTCATCCCCACGCGCACGCGCAGCGCAGGCAGGCAAGAGCAGGCGCCAGCAATGGCACCGATCGCACCGCGCCCAGTTCCGCATGCAAAACAGGTGCGACGCCCCGTCGTCGGCGCCCGCGCACACCCCGGCCCCGCCGCCGCCGTCGGCCCCCTGATCCTCGCCGGGCACTTGCCCCGCACTCTCGTTCGCGTGCAGCCTGTTCCCCTTGGACCGCGGATCGACGTGCGGATAGCACTGCGGCCCTGCAAACTGCTTGAGGTACTGCTGCTTCATCGGGTACCTTCGAATCTCGTCGATGGTCAAGCGCAGCGCCTCCATGCAGTCCTTCTCGCTGCAGTCCACCTCGCTGGTCTGCAACTGCGCCAAGTACTTGTTGAAGACTGGCCTGCTGTACCACATGAACACCGCACCCCCCTCCCGCCCATTGTACGACTCCCTCTCGGACCCGAACCGAGTTTCGCCCTCTCCGCAGCGATCTTGCGCGGTCCGCACCCCTGCGCCCTGCTCATACACGAAGCCCGATCGCTTATAGTTTTTGGTAATTCTGAAATTATCATGCACCTGCTTCAGGCACTGATCATACTCACTGTTCGACAGCACGAACCGCCCGTGCTCGTCCACCTCACACAGCGACTTCAACTCAGGCTTCATCTTCGCCGCCGCTTCCCACATCGCGTGCCGCGCGTACCACTGCTTCGATGGCTTGTTCGCCTTCAAAGCAAACTCCTTGAACTTGTCCAACGCGAGCGCAGGAATCGGACCCCTGACGCGCCCGTGCGGACACCCATGCCTGGCACACTTCCCGCACACGTCGCTCCCTTTCTGCGGCCGAAACCGACACTGCTCCCGCCCCCAGCCGCCTCCCCACGTCATCCCTTTGCAGCGGTCCTCGTCCACGGAATCCGGCTGGAACTGCCTGGACTCCGCCTCCGTCGCGAGCGACCCATCCGCAGCCCCGCGCGACCGACGCGCTCTCCTGCCCTTTCGCGAGACCCCCACGAACTCCGCGCCGCTCGCACCGCCTCCATCATCGTCGCTACTGAAATCCGTCATGCCACGGATACGCGGCAACGCACTGCCCGAAGCCCGCCCTCCACCACGTCCCCCAACGCGCCCCCGCCCCCCACGCGGGCCGCGGCCGCCGCGGCCGCTCTGACCTCCGCCGGCAGCAGGCCCCGCGACAATACCCGCGTCGTCGTCGTCGCTGCTGAAATCGGTCATACCTCGAATGCGCGGCATCTGCGCGCGCGCGGCTGGCGCGGCACCACCCCCGAGTGGATGGGGGCGCCCCTCCATCCAACCGCGATTGCCCTCGCCCTCCGCTGAAACCCTCGTGTCGTTCATGAAAATCAGTTCATTTTCCCGGGAGAAGGAAAAAGAAGGGGGAAAGGAGAAGAAGGTGGAAGAGGGGGGAAACAAAGGGGAAGGAAAAGGGGGAAGGAAAAGGGAATCCTAGGGAGCGCCGCGGCCCTGCCAACGCTATCGCTCCCACGGCTCTCGGACGCACGTCGCGTCGCCCCCACTTCCGCCGGGTCGGCCCCGCGCGGACCCTCGACACCTGCAGCAACACCCGCCGCCTCCTCGCCGCGCCGCGTCCTCGCAACAACGCCGGCCATGACGTTCGGGTTCTGCGCGCCGCGCAGATGCGCACCTCGCTGAGTCTTCGCGGCCGCTTTCTTCTTCGGCGCATTCTTCTTCGGCGCCCCCGCCACCAACCGCTCCCACGGCGCGACGCCGCCATCTCCGAGGGGCACGCCGTCGGCCAGGCGGCCGTCCACATCGACGACCGCGGCGACGTGCCCCTCTGGATACCACACAACACTCCCCATGTCCTGCCCCTCCGCGCAACCCAAAGGCCACGCGCCGGAACACTCCCCCCGCAGTACATGGCCTGCGCTGTCAGCCTCATACACGCGCACCCTCGCCCGCCGCGCCTCCAGCCATGCCTGAACCGTCGCAACATTCATTCTCTCCGCAGCGTCACCGCACGCCCCAGCCCCGGAATCATTGGCGCACTGCAACTCGAAGAAACACTCCGCGTGCGCGCGCGTGCCGGCACCCCCACACCGAGACACACTCAATTGCAAGCACTTATTCCGCCACGGCCCCAGGCAATCCCCCGCATCGACGACTCCGAATCGCCCCGACGCGACGCCTCGTCGCAGGCGCCGACGCCACGCGCGGGACGCGCCAGACGCCCCGGCAGCACCGAGCCCACGCGCGAAAGCTTGTCCCAAGGCACCCCGCCCAGAGCGACGAAAAGACAAACCACGCGAAGCGCGGCAACACCGACGCACTGCCCCGCACCCTGCGACGCCCTCCAGGCAGCATCCCCCCCGCACTCGTCCGCGCCCTGGCCCGCCCTGCCCTTGGCACCGCCGATCCCAATGCCGGGGGAGAACCTGCGCGCGCACACGCGCCGCCCCCGCACCTCCGCGCGAAGAGCCCACGCAGGCCACAATAAAACCACTTGGCGGCTCGAACATTCGCGGCAGACGGCACACCGTCCGGCAAAGCTTCCGCGTCGCGACTGAAGGTCTCTCTCTCCTTCCACAGGCGCGCCACAGCGGCCCGCCGCGCCGTGACCACCTTATCGTCCACCTGCGGCGGGCACGCCTCGAGGGCGACGAGGACACACGCGGCGCGCAGGGCCGTGTCGCCCACGGTCCACGCAGCATCGTCCGGCACCACGGCAGCGCGCGAAGCGGCGCGCGCACGCGGCTCCGCGTCGACTGCACTCGCCGCGCGGGCGTTCAGAAACTGCTCCAATCGCTCGTCCTTGTGCGCTCCCCCATGCGCCCGGCGGCCATGCAGGACGCGCTCCGGGGACGCATCACGCTCCAACGAACGCGGCACGACGGGAGCCAGCACACTCCCCGCGATCTGCTCGTTCCGCTCGGCCGCCAGCTCCGTCCACCGCGCCCACTCCGCCTCCCGCCGCGCACGCCGAGACCACCGGCGCGACGCGCGGCACGCTTTCCGGAGCGATTTCTGCTCGCGCCCCGCCGCCTCCAACGCGGAATCATCGACGACCTCCTCGTGGATCACGGCGTGCTCTGGGAGCAAAGACTCCCGCAGCCGATCGCCCGATGCGCGTGACTCCGACCCGTAGACTCGGGCCGGGAGCGGGCCCACGGCCGCGACAGGAGCCGAGGCCAACGCCAGAGCCAAGGCGGAAGCCGGGACCGTTGCTGGACAGACGTTGTCGTCAGCTCGAAACCAATCGTCGTCCGCGTCGTTCTCGTCGTCGTCGTCGCAGTCGCTGGCGGCGAAAGCACAAATTTCCCCCGCGTCAAAACGTTCAATAAATTCGGGGTGGTCACGATCTTCCATCGGCGAATTCTCTGAGTGACGCACTGGGACTGGCACGGCGACCGTGACCGGGTCTTCTCCCTCTTCCATTTCAACCTCCAAATACCCCCGGAGCCCCGAAACGGACCTCCAGAAGCCCAACACGCCTCCGGAACCGACCGGCGCCTCCAGCGCATACCCCTCCCCATGTTTTGCCCCTCTCCCGCCCCCGGAAGCTCCGGAGGCACCGGAAACTCCAAAACCTCAGTTTTTTCCTCCTCCTCCTCCTCCTCCTCCTCCTCCTCCTCCTCCTCCTCCTCCTCCTCCTCCGCCATTTCGACCTCCGGATGCTCCCAGACGCCCGAAACGCCTCCGGAACCGTCCCGCGCCTCCAGCGCGCACTCCTCCCTATAATCTGCCACTCCTCCCGCCCCCGAGAACTCCGGAGGCTCCGGACGCTCCGGAGCCACCGTTTTCTCCTCCTCCTCCTCCTCCTCCTCCTCCTCCTCCTCCTCCTCCTCCGCCTCAATTTCAACCTCCGAATGCCCCCGGGAGCCCGAAACGCGTCCGAGACCGTCCGACGCCTCCGGCGCGCACCCCTCCCTATGATTTGCCAATCCCCCCGCTCCCGAGAGCTCCGGAAGCTCCGAATGCTCCGGAAGCTCCGGACGCTCCGGAAGCTCCGGAAACGCCGGACAAGAAAATGCCCGCGAGAATTTCGCGAGCGTTTCCCCCTCCGAGCATCCGTTTCCAAGGAGCTCCGTCTCGCCTCGGAAGCCGCGCGCCGGGCAGAGAGACGCCCGCGAAAAAATCGCGAGCGTTTCCCCCTCCGAGCGCGCGCCCCCAGAGGAATCAACGCGGCCCCGGAGACCGCGCGCCGGGCAGGAAAACGCACGCGAAAAATTCGCGAGCGTTTCCCCCTCCCAGCGCGCGTTCCCAGAGGAATCAACGCTGCTCCGGGGACCGCGCGCCGGGCGGGAAAACGCCCGCGAAAAATTCGCGAGCGTTTTCCCTTCCCAGCGCGCGTTCCCAGAGGACTCAACGCCGCCCCGGAGACCGCGCGCCGGGCAGGAAAACGCCCGCGAAAAATTCGCGAGCGTTTCCCCCTCCCAGCGCGCGTTCCCAGAGGAATCATCGCTGCTCCGGGGACCGCGCGCCGGGCAGGAAAACGCCCGCGAAAAATTCGCAAGCGTTTCCCCCTCCCAGCGCGCGTTCCCAGAGGAATCAACGCCGCCCCGGGAACCGCGCGCCGGGCAGGAAAACGCCCGCGAAAAATTCGCGAGCGTTTCCCCCTCCCAGCGCGCGTTCCCAGAGGAATCAACGCCGCCCCGGGAACCGCGCGCCGAGCAGGAAAACGCCCGCGAAAAATTCGCGAGCGTTTCCCCTTCCCAGCGCGCGGTCCCAGAGGAATCCACGCCGCCCCGGGAACCGCGCGCCGGACAGGGAAACGCCCGCGAAAAATTCGCGAGCGTTTCCCCCTCCCAGCGCGCGGTCCCGTGCGTCGTGCCCCCCGCCCCCGCGCCCACTCCCTGGGTCCCCGGCCCCGACCCCGGCCCCGGCCCCTGGGTCTCCGCCCCCGGTCCCCGCCCCGGCCCCGGCCCCGGCCCCGCCCTCGACCTCGGCCCCGCCCCCGCCCCAAACGCACAAGCAGCCTTTCCCAACAAATCAGTCGTGGCACTTAGCCCTGAATATCCGACGCATTGGGGGGTTACCCCGGGAGGTTCGGGCCGCCGAAGCGCGCCCGGGACGAGAGACACCGGCCAGCCCACATAGGCGCGTGACCAATGCCCCTCGCCCCCGCCCGAGAGATAGTGACCACCCACATAGGCGAAGTCACTATCTCCCTCCATCCCCAGCCCACTTAGGCGCAAGGGGATGGAGTTCCCCTTCCCAGCCCACTTAGGCGCCAGGGAAGGGGGCGGCGAAGGTTGGAGGAAAGAGAGAGGAGGTTTTTTTTTTGTTTGTTTTGTTTGTTGCCCCGCCCCCCCGCCCCGCGCCCCCGCGCGCGCGCCCCTCGCGCGGGCCCGGGGAGGGAGAGGGGGCCGGGGGGAGCCTGTTTGAGCCAAAACGGCCGCGGCGGGGCGGTCGTCGACGTCGCTGTCGCCGTCGTCGCCCGCGGCGGCGGCGGCGGCAGCGGCGGCGGCGGTCCTGCTGCCCCTCCTGCTCCCTCTGCTCTTCCTTCTGCTCTTGCCGTCTCTCTTCCTGCTCCCTCTTGCTCTTCTGTTCCTTCGTCCCCTCCCCTCGCCTCTCCGCCCTTCTCTCGCTCTCCCGCTCCCTGCCTCCCCCGCGTCCCTTCTGCCGCTCCGTGCCCCTCCTGCTGCCCCCCCCTGCTCCCTCCTGTTCCCGCCCGCCGCCTCCCCACCGTGTTCGCTTCCTCCCTCCTCCTTCTTGCGTCCCGTCGTCGTCGTCGTCGTCGTCGTCGTCGTCGCCGCCGCCGCCGCCGTTTCCTGCTGCTCGCCCCCCACCTCCTCCTCTTCTCTGCTGCTCGTTCTCTGCTCCTCTTTTTTCCCTCTTCCTTCTGTTTTCTCTCCCCTCGTCTCCTCCTTTTGTCGTCCTCTGCTCTCTCTCCTTGCCTCCCTCCCTCCCTCCCCCCTCCCTCCCTCCCTCCCTCCCTCCCTCCCGCCTCCCTGCCTCCCGCCCTTCCCTCCCCTCTGTCCCCCCTTTCCACCATCCCCCCCTCCCCCTCCCTCGCTCGCTCGCTCGCTTCCTCCCTGCTCCCTCCCTCCCTCCCTGCTCCCTCCCTCCTTCTGCCTCCCTGCTGCCCCTCCCCGTGCTGCCCCCTGCT
>CAUYUJ010002673.1:42500-87196 GCA_963575745.1 Prorocentrum cordatum
CTTGAGGACATGCAGCCACACAGACACACAGACATAAACACACGCAAACGTTTACACACACACGCACACACACGCGCGAGCACCCAGACACGCACGCGCAAACGCACACACGGTCGCGCACACACACACACACACACACACACACACACACACACATACGAGACACGCGCGAGCCCCCCCCACACCACCACCACCACAAACACACACACACACACAAGCGCACACACAGACGCAATCGCGAACACCCGCGGCTAACCACGCACAGACGACAACGCGGTGACAGACCCATTCCCCGACTAAGCAGCGCACCCTACCCCCGCGCCCCCCAGCCGCCCCCAAGCGCCACCGCCCTCCCCGCCGGCGCTCCGGAGGGGGGAGGCACCGCCCCATGTTGGGGCCGGCCCTCCCTCCACTCCAGCCACTCCGCCCTCGCGGAGCGCCGAAGAGATGGGGGGAGAAGGGGGAAGGGGGCGGCGGGGGTGCCAGCGCCGTGCTCGCACACAGACACACACACACACACGCACACATAAGGATGCACGTTTCCTCAGGAAGCGCGCCGCGTCGCAGGCGCGAGCGCGGGTCTCAAGTGCACACGCGGACATACACGAGCACACTAAGACACACAGACACACATACACACACACACACGAATACACAAACGCACGCCCGCACACTCAATGAGGGACGCCCTGGCAAGCGGCCATGGAGGGGCGATCTCATCCCAACCTGTGTGGATCAGAGCGGGGTAGGTCTACGCCTGTCCTGTCTGTCACGCTGCCCCGTTCGCCCTCTTCGCGTCGCCTGCGCGCGGTCTCCGCCTCCCTCGCCTGCTGCGCCTTCTCGTGAGCCTCCACGTCCGGAATCCCGATTGTGGCGATGCGCGGGCGCGCTTGAGGGCGCGGCGGTTCGGTGGACGCCGTGCCAGCGCCGGCGCCCACACGAACGACCACGCCAGCCACAATCCTCGTCGTCGCCCCGCCTCCACCGCCCACTGACGGGGCCGAAGCCCCACAGTGCGCGCCAGCATCCCCAGCACCCTCGGACGCGGCGGCCTCTCGCGCACCCTCGAAGCCGCCCTGGGCGAACACCTCTGGAGGCGCAGCCGCGGGCGAAGCCTCGGGCAGGGCCCCCGCCGCTGGAACCACTGGCGCAGAAACAGCGCCCGACGCACTGCGCGCCGCTCGCGCCTGGAACTCCTTCAACTTTGCCTCCGGGATTGCCCCGTCCACGCGCCCATGCCACCCCTTTGCCCCTTGCTGGCCGAAGTGCCTCTTGCAGAACACGCCGCATCCCTCCGCGGGGAAACTGCGGCACTGCGCACCCACTCCATCCCCCCAAGTACGAGCCAAACATTTCCTTTCATCGATCTTCTTCGGCGTAAAGCGATGCCACTCGCGGTCGGCAGGTGGCGCCCCCACGCCTGGCTCGACCGCGGCAGGAGCCGGGCCCGCGGACGGGACGCCCGAGGCCCTGCCAGCGTCGTCGTCCTCGCCGCCCGTGCTGCCCAGAGCAGGCGGGGACAGCCCGCGCTTCTTGCCCCTTCGCAACGGCGGCTGCGGCTGCGGCTGCCCCGAAAAAGAAAAAAAGAAAAAAAACAAAAGAGAAAAAAAAAAACAAAAAAATAAAAAAATAATAAAACCAAAAAAAAAAAAAAAAAAAAAAAAAAAGAAAAAAAAAAAAAAAAAAAAAACAAAAAAAAAAAAAAAACACAAAAAAAAAGAAAAAAAAAAAACACCAAGCGCCGGGTCCCCGTCCCGCGCCGAATTCCCCGCCACCGCCCGACGCCGCTTGCCCGTGGCTCGCCACCCGACGCTACTGCCCGGCGGGCGCACTCTGGCGACGCCATGGACTGCGCGGCAGACGTGCTTGGAAGCAGCGCCGCCGCCCCCATCGCCGCCCCCGCAAGACCCCTCCGCGCGCCGCCTTCATGCCCGAAGGCGCAGGTCGGCGGAAGGCCGGCCGGGGGGAGGGGAAACCAAAGAACGGCGCCGCACCAGCGCTGCCGCCGGCGCCCCCCGCAGACCCCGCCGCCGCGCGCCCGCCGCCTCCGCCCCGCGGACCCGCCCTGCGCACATACGCAAACACATACGCGCCCATGTGCACCTGGTGGTTTCTGGCGATCTGCGCCCAAGTCTGGAGGTGGACAGTACTGTCGTCGAAGTTGGCGTATTCGTTCACGCCCACGGATGCATACGCATAGTAGTGTCCGCTCGTCGCGCTTTCGCCCTGGTGCACCACGACCCCCGAGAAATCGTACTCGCACTCGGAAACCACAGGCCGCAGAATCTGAGGAAAGCGCACAGGGCGTCTGTCGTACCACTCGCCTATCACCCGCTGCACGATCACGAAGAGCACGGGCGGCGACCGCTTCCAGCGATTGCCTGTATATACCCTGATGCCTTGACAGACCCCGGCCGCCGCCCTCTGAGCATCATCGAGGTGAGCGTGCGCCGGACATCCTTGCCCTGGCTCACCGACATGCCTTAATTCCAGCCGGATCAACTCCTCCAGATCGCACGGCCCCCGGTAGTCGGGGCCGAGCAATTCGGAAGGCACCCCCTTGAGAAACGTCTTAATTTCCCCCTTGTCCGAACTTGCTGTGCACGCGGCGCATCGCCTCCGCTGCCGAAACGCAATGCCGCAGACGTGCTGCTGGAGCACACTGCGCTGCCCGTGAGCCCCCCCTGCGGTGCAAACGGGGTGTTCGGCCGCGGTAACGGAATGGAGGGCGGCCAGGAAGAACTCTGACGCGTCGCATTGCTTCGGTCTCCCTTGCTGATCGAATTCTGCAAATTCTCGCTCACCAAAGAGCCCCTTGCGCGCGGCTGTAGCGAGTGGCGCGACGGCGTCGACCCCCTGGACAGAGAGAGCCGCGGCCTGAGCTCCGAGCGCGCACGCCGCGCAAGAGTCTGCACCCAGAGGGCACCGGCCGTGCTCGTGAGAAGCCGACGGAAGGGAGCCAGGCGCAGCAGCACCTGCGCGACTGAGCTCACGAAGCAAGTATTGCCGAGGTTTGCGATGCCCACGCCAGAGCCGCGGCCGCAGTGCCACTGCAGCTCCCTGGTGACCTCCTCCTGGGACACGCCGTAAGCTGCCATGCACAGATCCCGGTCCAGCGGGCGCAGCTCTGGCGGCTCTGCACCATCGCCAACAGTCGCCGCCGTGCGAAACATTTCCCCCCCAAGATCCCTCGGCACGACGGTGCCCCTACCGGCGCCGCGGCCGGCACCCCCGCGCCCACGCCCCCGCGAAGCAGCGCTCCCAGTGGACGGTGCCGCCGCCTCATCTGCGGTCGCCGTCGCGTCGCCGCCGCGGCCGCGGCCCCTGCCCCGCCCCGCAGGCCCTGCGTCGGGCGCAATGTATGCCGGTGGCACCGTCAGAGCCTGGCCCGGGCGCTGCGCGTGCGAGGGCAGAGGCGTCTGCACAGACGCCGCAGGGGCCACCTCCCCGTCCGAAGGCGCTGATCCAGTGGCGTCGTCGTCGTCGTCGTCGTCGCCCACCTCGTCACCGACGCCCGCTGAGCTCCCCACGGCGCGAGGCGGGCCGGGCGGCGACGCCCGAGGCACCGTCGGCGGCGCGGGCGCCGAGCTCGACTCCGGGTTGCCCCGTCCCGCGGGCCCATCCCCCACGTCCCAGCCGTACTCCTGCGCCCTCTGCTTGGCGATTTCGTAACTCGCTTTGAAAATCCTGCTTTCGAAGCGTTGGACCCCCACGCGGACGTACTGGGGCGGGCCCCGCTGCAGGATTTCCCAGGGCGGCAGGTTGTAGACGAGGACGCGATGGGCCACGCGAACGCGACTGAGCATGACGTACAGGTGCAGCCACCAGTCATCGGCGCCCATGTTCATGGGCTTCTGGAGCACCATGGTGGCCGCATCCATGCCCAGCCCTGCGCCGTCTGCACGGTGCGAACTTTCTCTGGCAGCAACGGGATCTGGTACCTCGTAACCTTCACCTTCCGAAGCTTTCGCTCGCCATCGTCTTCGTAGTAGTGATGGTTCCACTCCCAGGACGCCCTGTGCGGCGCGATCTGCACGACCCCTGCTCCGAACCCTAGGTCCTCCGTGAAGTCATCAAACTTGACGAGGACACCGCGAGGCAAACGCTTGCATCGATAAAAACCGAGCCTGTGGGCGTCGTGAGTCTTCTTTTCGCGCCAATCCGCGCCCGGCGTCTCGAACTCTCGCGGGTGGAACCGCACGTCCTTGACTACCCCCACGGCGTCCTGGACGATCTGGTGCTTCGCCGACAACTTCACGGTCAGCCGCACACGCATGCCGAGGTACAGCGGGCACATGCCGATGAGGTGACCAGTGTTGTTCACGTTCGGCACCTGCAGCATGGCCTTGTAATGCTCCTCACCGAATGCCGTGGGGGCTGGGGGCAAGTCCACGGCCTGTACGTACAGCAGCATCTGCCCCTTCTCCCTGGCCTCTCGCACGGCCCGATACTGCATCTGCCTGTGCACGGCCTCCCAGGCGATGCCCATCTCGAACCCGTCTTTGACAGCGGGGTCCTGCAGCCGCTTGGCGTTCTTACCGGGTCGGACCACCCACCCTTGCACCACCCTTTTCTGCTCGGCCGTGAACTTCTTGCCCTCCCTCATGGTCTTCAAGAACCCCGGCATGAAAGGGCAGGGCGCGTGCGGAGTAACGAGCCTGTCCTTGAAGCGGTGCGTCTCGTACAGAAACATCGCGTGGGTCACGCCGTCCAAGAATATCGACTGCCCATTGCGGACGTGAACCCACTGGTCGGGTGCCTCACGCTGCAGCAGGGGAGACCTCTTGCCTTTGCCGCTCACAGGGCCCAGCTGATAAAAGTCACCCAGGAACATGACAATCGGAGCCTTCCCGAACATGTGTCCCCGCTCCATGTACAGGTCCACGTCGCAATTGTGCGTCGCCTTCCGGGCTTTGCACATGCGAAACGATGCTGCGCCGAGAAGCGCAGGCGGCACCATGGACACCTCCTCCACGATGACGGCCTTGAGAGCGTTCATGCGGTCCACGAAATCATCCTCGACTTTCTGCCCGGAGAGCCTAGCGATGGTCAAGGCCTGCTGCCCGCTCAGCCCGAAGCCGCTGTGGATCGTCTCCCCCCGATGACGCGCGCAGCGCTGTTCGACGAGGCCACGGCGATCTCCGATCCCTTGCCGAACACCTCGGCGAACAGACGCCGCAGCAGTTTCACCACCTCCGTCTTCCCCGCCCCGCCCTCCCCGTGCAACAGGAGAGCCATCTGCTCCACCGGCTTGGGGCTTTTTCCGCTGCGCAGATCTTCCTCGTATGCCACGATGGCCTCCACCTGGCCCACGACCAGGGCGACCACCGCCTTCTGCTCCTTATTGAACGTCACCGGGTTGTCCGCCCTGGTCGCCCCCTCGTCCAACAGCCTCTGCGCGATGTCGCGCGCCCGCGGCGGCCGCTTCTCGTCGCCGGCAACCGCGGGCGCCGGCGGCCGACCAGGCACGAGCGCGGCAGGCGCCGAACCCGCGAGGCCGCCCCCCCCGTCGCCATCCCCAGGCAATCCCTCAGCTCCCTTCTTCCTGTATCGGAACGCCTCCTTCTGCTGTGCTTTGCCTTCCTCGAACTGAGAGTCGCCCAAGTCGAGACCACCGAATCCGGTCTGCCTTCCAGTACTCGCGGCAGCAGGCTGCGGCTTATGGTCTCTCGCATAACCCTCAAGGAAGATGGTCTTATAGACCAGGCTTTGTGACGACCCACGAATTTGGTCCAACTGGGCCACCGCGGGCACCTCGCTATCCGGCACGGCGAACCTGGCCTTCTGTCGGTGCGCCGCCCACGCTTCGTCCGCCTCGCCCACGTCCACCTCCTCAGCAAAACCGTCGAAGGCTCCGCCACCGGCGCCCGCCCCCTCCTCCTCGTCCGCCTCCCCGGCAGGCCGATTCTCCGCTGGCTGCAGCTCAGAGTACACAAAGTCCTTGGCCTCCGGACGAGTCTTGATTCGCGGCCGCCCTTTCGCCTCCGCCTCCACGTCGAGGTTCGTCGCGACCTGGATGGTCCAGCGCGCCATGAACTCGGCGGCGCTGGGGCGCTGTGCAAAATGGCCCGGGCCCTCCTCGGAGCCGCGATCCAGATCGATGTCCTCGATCGTGAACCACTTTCCAGCTCGCCGCTCGCAAAGCTCGTACTGCCTGGACAACGCCACCTGCTTCGCCCACCGCTCCTCCCAGGCAGGCTTATGCTTCCCGGACGCGTCGACACCGGCCCTGTAGGGCGCCCAGGCTGCCGCCCCCTTCTCAGCCGGCTGCAACGGGCGAAAAATCACCGACTTGAACAGCGCGTTCACCTCTTCCTCTTTCTCCTTCGAAGGCATCGCGACGCCGAAGAACTTGGGCACCCTGAACGGCGCGCCGACGCGGAGCTTCTGCACTCGGGAGGCGGCGGCCGGGTGCGAGTCTGCGAACGCGTACGTCTCGAAGTCCTGCGCGTCGAAGTGGAGCGGGTTGGCATGAGCTGTGTACACGTACATGGCGTAATGGTACATGCCCATGGACTTCAGGGGCTCCCTGTCGCCGCGATGCAGCCAGTCCATCTTCATGTCGTGGTCCAGCCGCGCGCTGTATTCGACACCCTGCTGCTGCTCCTGCTCGGGCTGCCCCTCCCCAGCAGCACCGGCAGCCGCGCCCTCCCCGACAACGCCGTCGACGACACGGGCGTGCAGCGTTGCGCGCGCCTCGTCCAGCGCATCCATGACACCGCCGCCCCCCTCGCCGTCCTCTTCTCCCGCGGCTGGCTGGTCCACCTCGATGTGGTCTGCGCGCGGGTCGGTCCAGAAGTCGTCCATTTTCTGATGAACGGCGGAGCTTGCCTGGAACGCCAGCGCCACGATCCCCTTGCAATACAGAGTCCAGGTGTCATGGGAGCAATAGCACTCGTGGCCATACTGCATCTGAAACATCATCTCGGGCAGCTTCTTCAGGAGCGCCCGATGCGAGCTGGTCGTGAGCTTGATGACAGTTCGCCTGGCAGAGTCGAGCACTCCGCCCCAGCCGCTGCGACGAGCGACAGCAGCGGCCCGGGCCCCGTCGACGTCCTCCTTGCCCTCCGCCTCCGCCGCCACATCCGCCTCCTCCTCCGCCTTCTGCTGGAGTCGGAGCCACTCCAACCCGGTGCTCTGCGCGTGCAGCACTCCGAGGTCTCCCGCGATGGGCCCCGCCTTGGTCGTGTAGTCCGTCTCGTAGTGCGCCACATTGATGGCGTCCATGAACACGGCCTCCAGCGAATGCAACACGTGCTCCCGCAGGCTGCTGGGCGGGCCGCTGCCGCTCGCGCCAGCAGCCGAGGCGGCGGCGGGCGACGCGGGCGCGCTCGATGCAGGGCCGCCAGACGCCGCGCTCGATGCGGCGCGGCCTGGCGCCCGCGACTTCGGCTCTGTCTCGACGGCCGATTCTGACACCTCGCGCTCCGCGCGCCAGTCGCTGTAGTAGCCCAGGCCCCGCTCCCCCTTCTTGAACACGAACCCGGGACGGCTGCCGTCGTAACACGAAGCCGCGCAGAACCTCGCAGTGTCCTCGCCCCGTGGCTCTGCTGGCCCGACTGCCTGCTCTACGCCGCGCTGTTCCGGCGTCGGCGGAGGCGGCGGACCCAGGTCATACGCATCGGCCAAATCGAACGGATCTTCATCGCCCCCACCCGTGCCCCAGATGTCCCCCGCGTCGGGATCGTCCATCGCGGTGGTCGGCGCCCCGCCGAGCAGGCCTCCCCCCCTGGGCAGGCCGAGGCGGCGGCCCACGGGCAGGCGCACCCCCCCCGCCGCAGGCGCGCGCGCCGACCCCTCGACCGGCTCGGCGAACGCACCCGGCTCCGGAGGCGGCGGCACGACCGGGGCGAGTCGGCCGCGGGCGCGCCCCCGACGTTGTCGTCGCCGGGCAGGTCGAGCACCACGCGGTCCAGACACTGGACGTCCAGGTTGCTCCGCAGACACACCTGGCCCACAGGATTCGTGCTCCCGTGGTACGGGTGGTACCGCACCACGTCGACGCGACCAGCTCTGCCGTGCCGGTTGCAGCGGTGCGGCCACGGGCCGTAGCCTTCAGCCGGAACGTCGTCCAGATCCAGGCGCTCGCCAGGCGGGTTCCACTGCCCCTCCCCCAAAGGACCGCACGCGTACTGGACCTTCGCATCTTCCGGAAGCACCAAATCCTTCCCCTTGCGCAGGCGCCGCCAGACGAAGGAGACGGCCGGGCGCTTCCTGGACGGGTGGCTGTAGACCGCAGTCTCGTACTCGTGCCAGAAGCCGAGCCGGCACACCTTGCAGTGCTGAGGCGCGTCGTCGTTCGTCTTGTGCTTCCAACGCGTGGGTCCGCACCTGTGCAGGTGGCTCCGGATGATACACTTGCGCGCGTCCCGCGCGAAGCAGCGCGCCCAGGTGCGCGCCTCCTCGTCCGGGCGCTCCGCAAAGTGCATGGCCGCGGTGCCGTCCGCGCGCACGCGGTACGCAGGCTTGCGGCGGTACTGCGGCTGCAGCGTCACGTGCGCACCCGTGAGAGGCTCGCCAAATACCGCCGGGTACTGCGCCCGCTGCTCATGGGGATCGGGCTCTGGATCTGCCAACGGCGCGCACGGGCGCTGCCGGCGCGGACCCTGCGGCACGGGCTCCGCCTGCAGCATCGCTTGCTCCTCTGCGAGATCGACGTTCAGCATGGCCGCAACCTGGTTCCGCAGCTCTTCTGTGGACAAGTTCTTGTCATCACGGGCTGAGCGGCGCCCCGCGTCGCACGCCTGCTTGCAAAGCTTCCCGAGCTGACGGCGCGAGGCGCCAGCGATGGAATAGACCTGCAAGGATAGGTCGCTCTCCTCCAGCTTCCCATCCGCATACGCGAGAGTTCGATCCCGCGGGCCGAGCGGAAGCGGCGGCAGATCCCCGCCGTCCAAGCCCAGCTGCCGGCCCACCTCCTCCGCCGCGTCGAACTGCACGCTGCCGACCCTGGCGAGCACGGCCTCCCTCCACTTCCTCAGACGCTCCTCGAGGCCTTCGACGTCCCCCGCGCGCAGCTTCGCGAGGAACGCGCCGGTCATCGGGTGCAGGCGCCACAGGTGGATGTGCGGATGGATGCCGCCGCGCCCCTGCGACCCCACGGGTCCGAAGAACGCGCGGACGAGCCCGAACGCTCCACACGCCCCCGTGGCGGCCACGCCGTCGGAGACGCCCGTGGCCCCGCGCTGCGGCGTGACGCCGACGACATGCTCCAGGAACAGTTCCAGCATGAGGTTCGTGACCATGGCATGCGACACCGGGTCTGCGGCCACCCGCCGCAGCATCTCCCGCGTCGAGGGCATCACGGGAGAGGTCTCCTCCAGCAGCCGCCATTGCTGCACGGAGGCACCCTCGTACATCAGGGACACCATCAGATTCCGAGTGTCCGCGATGTTCGGCGTCGTGAACACCAGGGGCGGACCAAAGAGCCGGGTGTAGCTGGTACTGATGTGCCGCAGCGTGTCCGGTGCGCGTCGGAGCCGACGACATCGCGGTTGCTGAGCAGCATGCTGCGCAGCGCGCTCTTGACGTTCCGGGGCACGCCCTCGTGGCCCAGGGCCTGCTTCAGGCCCGCCCCCCTGCCGAGCTCGGCCACGCCCAGCGCCAGATCCTCCGGCGTCAAAGCGGCCAGGTCCGCGATGCTTTCCCCGAGGCGGTGCTTGCGCACGAATAACCTGGCCGACTGAATGATTGCCTTTCTGCGCCAGAGGCAATACTGGGCCGTGAGCAGGTCTGCGTGGCGACGCCAGCGCGGCACGGGCGACTCAGACTCGGCGGGCGCCTTCGCAGCGTCGGGCGCGGGCGCCCGCGCAGCGTCGGGCGCCGAGACGTCGTCGGGGACCACGTACTCGAGCTCCTCGCGAGCCATGAGGCACCGGCACCACTCGTCGTACGTCCACTTTGCGTCCCTCTCGAGTCCGAAGACGCCGTCCCCATACGGAAACGCGACAGGGTCGAAGGCGCTCCAGAAGCCGGGCGAGAACATGCTGACAGGCTCGGTTCCAGTGGGCCCGACGACCCGCACCGCGCGCCTCGCCCCCCCGGCCTCGGCGCCCCCGGCCGGCGCGCCGCCGCCGCCGCCGCCGCCGGCCGCGCGCTTCCCGGCAACTCCTGGAGGAGGCCGCGTGGCCTGATTCTTCTGCTCCGTCTGCTCCAACTTCTTTGTGAGCGCCTCCTTCTTGCAGTTGGTGAGCAACTTCGCAGCCTTGCGGGCCTCTTCCGCGGCCTCCGCCAAGCGCCGGTCGAGAACTCGGTCCTGGAAATTCTCCATGCCGTCGAACTGCCGCGTTTCTGCCTCCGCGCGCTGCTTCTCGCGCGCAATCTCCTCCGCCCTCTGGAGGCTGAGGTGCACATTCGCCCACTGCTTGTCCAGATCGGCCATAATGTCGGCGTCCGCGACGGCGGCGCAGTACTCGCCTTCTTCGACACCCTCGCCGCCCTCTCCCTCGCCAGCCTCGCCCTCGTCGCCCTCTGCATCCTCCCCCCCAGCGCCAGTAGCGTCCTCACCGCTGGCCCCTGCCTCGCCCTCTGCCTCGCCCCCGCCGTCTGCCGCCGCGTTCGCGTCGCCCTCCGCGCTCGCAGCGCCTGCACTCGTCCGCTTCGGCGGGGCCGAGCCCACGCCGGGCTGCACGGCATCGGCCGGGCCCTCCTGGCGAGCGTCGCCACCCTCACCCCCCACGGCCACGCACGCCGCGAGACAGCGAGGCAGGCCCCGGAGCGAGGAGCCGTCGCCATCGCCGTCGCCCTCGGGGTCCGCAAAGTTTCGCGCTGCCTCTTCGTCCCACCGCACTGCGGCGTACTGCTCGTTCGTGTCGCGGAGGTAATCGTAAGCGCGCTTGAAATCGTCGAGGGGCACGCCGAGCTCCTCCAACCGCGCCTTCTGCAGGGTGGCGGGATCGGAACCCGCGAAGACATTCTGCACAAACTCGACAAGATCGCTCTCCCGCGGCGGCAGCGACAGCACCTGCCGACCGCCGTCCGCCTGCGGGAACGCCACGAAGTTCCCCACGTACGCTTTGATCTGCTGGTCGATTGGAGCCCACTCGCCAGAATCGGTCTTGCAGTTGAAGCGCCGCACGATGCCCCGCGCGATGGGCAGCAGAAGCTTCGCGCCCAGCGTGAGGTTCCGCAGCGGCGGTGGCAGCCGACCGATCCAGAGATCGTTGGCCAGCGCGCAGGGCGGCATCGCGGGCAAACTCTTGGTGAGCGCGCCGTGACACCCCGCGCAGATGGGCACCTTCTGCGTCGCGTCGGCCACGAGCACTCCGTCTGACTCGCGCTTGTCAATCTTGAAGCACTTCTTGTGCAAGAGCCACAGCTTCCCGTCGGGGCCAGGGTCACGCACTGCGGACGCCTCCAGCTCCTCGAGGGGGATGCCGCCCGGGTGCTCGGCGCCGTCGGGGCCCTCGCGCACGAAGCGCCACCGGGCGTAGTACCGCGCCGGGTCCAGGAGCGCGTGGGCGCGCTGCCGCTGAGTCAGGCGCATGGCCTGCGCCTGCGCGCCCGCGGCCTCCGATGCCTCTCCCCTCGCCGCCTCGAGCTCGGCGCGCGCGGGCCGCTTCGGCACCTCGTCGCAGAGCAGCGAACGCTCCCCGGCGCCGTCCGGCTGCTGCCAGAAGTGCACGCGCTGCAGCTCGTCCGCCCAGTGGAGACGAGCACAGACGCAGCAGGCCACTCTCGAGCGCACGGCGCGGCGACTCTGCCCGGGCTCGGGCTCCTCGGCGTCCGACGCCGCCGGAGCAGCGCCCAGCGCGTCCATGTCCACGGGCGGCATGTCCACGCCCGCGGGCGGCGCGGCCCCGTCCGCGCCCGGAGGCTTCCACCAGGCGCGCGGCGCGTCCGGCGCGGCAGCGGCGGCGGCGGCGTCCCCCGAGACGTCGGCGGGCGCTGCGCAGGCCGGCCAGTCGTGAGACCCCGTGACGAGGTGCTCAGAGAAGGCCTCCACGCACTGCCGCCACTCCTGGGGCCTCACGGGCCGCACGTCTCCGTCCTTCTCTGGCCACTGCTCGGCCAGGTAGAACAGGCGCTTCCTGTACTCTGGCCACCCGTGGTGTTTTTTTTGCACGTGCGTCATGAAGCCGGCATGCGCGGCGAAGTTCTGGTCGCAAAGGCGGCACGGGAACGGCGGGAGAGCCTCCGGGGCCTCTTTAAACGCCCGCAGAGGGTGGCGCTCGTCACGCGGCAGAGGCACATACTTCGGCTGGAGCCTGGGCACGCGCGCCTTGCGAGCGGCAGCGATGGCCGGGGTCGGCGCGGGCGGGGCGCCGCCGGCCTGCGTCTCGCGCTTCCGCGCCTCCTTCACGGCCATGTCGTACCGTTCCGGGCACTCGCGGGTCAGGGAGCTGTGGCCCTTGTCCGGGTCCCACAGCCCGAGAGTTCGCTGCTCGGGTCTGCTGCGGCTCCCACAGAACTGCCCTTCGCCTTTGCAAGGATTCCGGCACTGCGCGAGCAAGGACACGCAACGGTGCTGGCGCCAGACGCGCGCGCGGCACCTGCCAGCGACGCACGGCGCGGGGTCCAGGAGCCACGCCGGCAGGGTGCCCTCCTCGCTCACGTGGGGGTCATCCAGAGCCACGTTCACCTCCACGTCCCCTGCCTTCACTGTCTTCCCTCTGAGACGCTCCTCCTCTTCCCTCCGCAGCCGCTCCTGCTGCAACCGCTCCTGGTCCTTTCTCTCCGCCCCGCGAGTCCGCGGCCCTGGGCCCTCGGGAGCTGGCCTCTTGGGTCCGCCGCCGAGCAGCCGACCCGCGCCCCCGCCCGCACCCCCGTCGCCGTCGCCGCCCGCGCCACCGTCGCCCGGCCCCCGCGCGCCAGAGCCCGACCCCGACGCTGGTCCACCGCCCGCACCGCTGCCCGAAGAAGGCCCGCCGCCGCCGCCGCCCCCCGAAGAGTCGTCGCCGCCGGCCCCTCCTCCCACCACCTCATCCCCGCACCCCGCCAGCCGCAGCCATTCGCGGCACGTCCGGTCCAACCAGATGCGTACGAAGTCCTGCGAATACTTCTGCGCCACACTTGCAACACCCCGCGCGAGCTTCGCTTCCTTGAAATCGGGCTCCCCGCGCCGATCGGCGAACGCGTCCGGCCAGACACCGCCGTGACGGGCACGGAAATCGTCGAGGGCAATCAGAGCGAGCCTGTCCGTGTCTGTAAGCGCCGCGTCCTTCTCCACCCCGGCGAGCAACGCGGGATCCCTGTCGAGCGCGGCGAGCAGGCGCTGCTGGTCCAGGTCCCAGTGCCCCGCGGCGAGGTTCCACGTCAAGCCCACGCCCGCCCGCTCCCGGCGCACGACAGTCGCCACCTGCCGCGCCGCCTGAGGCTTCAGCTTGAGGAGCTGCTGCCAGACGGGCCACTCGGGGATCGCCTGCGGCTTCAGGTCCGCCAAGTACTCAGGCGGCTTCAGGTCGCCACTCCCCGGGGACCGCCGCGCGCCCTCCGCGGCCTCCACCCTGTACATGATGTCGCGGTCGCCCTCGAGCTGCTGCAAGCGCGCGGCCAGGGCGTCGCCCATGCGAGCGACGCCGCCGCGCGCGCGGCACCATGCACGCAACAGCCAGAGCTCCGCGGACACGTCGCCCGGCTCGCCCGTGTAGTAGCCGCGCCGCCCCTGGGGGAACGTGTCGGCGGCGAAGCCCGACTCTACGGCCTCGGAGAAGAACGCGCCGCCATGGCCAGCCCACGATTTCGGGATACCGAAAACGCGCGGCCAGGGCGCCAGCCTGCTCCCGTCGGGCCCCGCGCGCTGGTACCAGGGCTCCAGAGCGTGTCGCTGGTCGAGCAGCACGCTCGCTTCGCAGTTGCCCTGGTGGAAGCACTCGTCCTCCAGCAGCAGACCACGGAACTCAGCGAATCCGTTCTCCCCCCTCGCCGCGCACTGGGCCGCCTGCTTTCGCCGCATGGCGCGGGCGCGCTCCGCTTCCACCGCCTCGCGCTTCGCCGCCAAACTGGGAAGCTTCTTCTTCGACGCGAAATGCAGCCTCTCACACCACGCAGTGACCTCCTCGTCGCTCATCTCCTCGCCTCCACCCCGCTCGCGCTCGAATTCCTGCTGGCCCTTGTAGCAGAGGAAATCGGAGGGCAGGCGCAGGAGCACGCTGCCGTGCACCGGGGCGCCAGGAGCGCCGTCCAGCCGCGCCTGCTCTGCGTACCGCGCCTGGCGAGTCGCCTCGCGCACCTCCCCAGGCCTCCAGACCTCTCCCTCGGCGGCGCCCAGCGACGGCAGCGGCGGCGCGCGGACCGGCCCCGGTTTGCCGTCGTTGCGGAGCGGCGCGCGCCAGCGCAGCGGCTCGCGACGACAGCAGACCCAGACCTCGCGCTCCACGCCCTCCTGCTCGAGCCGGTCGAGCAGGCGCTGCCACTGCTCCCAGGGCTCCCGCACGTCCGAATTGGGCACGGGCGTGCGGCGCAGCAGCTCGGGGTCGGCCTCGCGCAGGCGCCGGATCGCCTGCGACCGCGCCACGTTGTCCTGCGCCGCGGCCGCGTCGCGCCCCAGGGCGACGTCCCGCAGCCGCTCCAGCTCCGCCACCTGCCGCTGCAGCTCCGCCTCCGGCGCCTCCCCCGCGAAGAACCTGGGCAAGACAGGCACCCACGACAGCATGCAGGTCGCCAGCACGTACCGCACGAAATCCTCGTGCTCCTCCTCAATGCCCGCGGGCAGCTCCTCCTCGTCCGCCATGCCCCGCGGCTCCTCCTCCGCGACCGCCATCTCTGCGTCCCCCTCCTCCTGCTCTCATCGCTCGTCGTCGCCCTCCTCCTGCTCCTGCTTCTCCTGCTCCTGCTCCTCCTCTTCCTCCAGCTCCTCTTCCTCCTGCTCCTCTCCTTCCTCCTCCTCCTCCTCCTCCCCGAGCGCCTCGCGGCGCGGCTCTTCGGCCGCCGGGGCAGCCAAGGCGTCGCGGACCCGCCTGTCTTTGGCCAGGGCAGCGAAGACGTCGAGCCCGAGCGCGGCGCCCTGCAGCGCGTCCACGTACGACAGCTGGGCGCCCACGAGCGCGGTCTTCACCCGCCGAGCCAGCGCCCTGTCTGCCCTCTGGAACCTAGCGAACATATCCGGCGTGACCTCCGCGCGCCGCTCCTCCGCGAGGCAGTCGGCCGGGTCCAGCTCTTCCTGCTCCTCCTCCTCCTCCCCGCAGGCCTCCTCCTCCTCCTCGGCCGCGCGCTGCAGCAGCTCCTGCCGCTGCGCCTCGAGCGCCCGCGCCTCCGCCTCCCTGCTCTCGGCGCCGCGGCGCGCGGCGGCCGCCTGCGCGTACTTCTGCCGCAGCGCGTCGAAGGTGTCGGGCGCGTTAAACGACGCCTCGCGGCCCCCACGCTCGCGATTCGCGATGAACTTGGCCAGCTTGCGCTCCTCGTCATCCTCGGCCTTCTCCACCAGCATCCTCTGGTGCTCTTCGCACCACGCCTCGAGCGCCTGGACCTGGATGAGATCCGCGTCCAGCGCCGCCTCCAGCTGCGCGCGCCATCGCTCGTCCAGACCCTCGACGCCACGAGCTCGCACGTGCTCCACCCACCTCGCGAGCAGATGCTCCCGCGGATCGTCGTCGTGGCCGAAGCGCTGCGGCCCTCGCCGGTGCCTCTCCACGAACGCCTTCACCTCGAGCACGCGCTCCTGCGCCGTCCGCCGCTGCCACGCACGCCTGTTCACCAGCTTATCGAACCTCTCCTGATTGTCCTCGTCCAGCTCGTAGTGGCCAGTGCTGACATTGTTGATCCACTTCGCAAGCTCCGCCTCCTCCTCGTCCTCCGCCCCGCGCTTCGGCAGCTCGTCGAGAACCTCCACGTGCTCCGCGATGCGGTCCAGCATCGCGCGGGCGCGCGCGCCTCTCCTCCCGCCGGTTCACGAGCCCGTCGAAGCGCGCGCGCCGCTCGGGGGTCAGCACATTCTGGCCGGAGCTCACGTTATCGATCCATTTGCCAAGCGCAGATTCCGCTTTCCGCGGAACGCGGCCGTGCTCCTCCACGTGCCTCGCCAGCTCGCCCAGCATCTCCTCGGAATGGTCCCGCGAACGCGCCTCCGCGCCAGCATGCTGCGCACCGCTCATGTCGATGCCCAGGTGCGCCGCGAGCGCAGCCCTGTACACCTCAATGTCCAATCGCTTGCGCTCCGAGCCAACCCAGCGCCGCGAGGACGGCACTCCAGCCTCGCGGTCGCCCCGCAATCGCGCAGCCAACTTTTCCAATTCAGCGAAACTCATCCGGGCCAACGCCGCCGCGTCCACTCCGTCGCGCGCGCCCCCGCGAGCGCCCTGCGCCCCTGCGGCACCCTGCCCCGCACGGCGTGTCGGCGCCCCGCCCCGCAGCGCGCCGCGCCCCGCACCCGCGCGCGGCGACCGCGAAACCGACCTCGAACGCCCGTGCGCGACGACGCGACACCACGGCGCGCTCTCGGCTTCCCCCCACTCCACGTCACCAGAACCCACCGACTCCTCCACCGCGCACACGTGGCCGCCGTCGAGCCACAGCAGAGCACCAGCGCAGAAGCCCGTCGCGTGCCCCAGCGCCCACGCCACACGCCTTCCTTCCTGCGCTTCGAACGCTTCCACACAGTCCGCAGAGAACACGCGCACGTGCAGGAAGCGGGAGCGCAAGTGCTGGACGACGACCTCAAGATTCCAGCGCTCCACCACCGACCCACAGGCGCCCGAACCCTCGTGGTTCTGACACGCGCGACCGAAATGCCCTGCGGCGTCGCCCCCCACGAGCTCAGCCACTGCGCTCTGCAGGCACTTCCCACGCCACTCGACGGGAGAACCAGCGCGCGCGCGGCGGTTCCCCCGCCCGCGTCCGCCGCGCGGCCGTGGGCGCGGTGGGCGAGCGGCCCCGAATGCACCCACAGACATGGGCACGGCGCCGTCCTGCGTCGCCCCGCTGAACCCCGCCGGACACGCTCCGAGAGCGATCATGGCGCAGGCAGCGCGCACGGCCATGTCCCCGACGAAGACCTTGGACTCCCGCGCAGCCCGGCACTTCGCTCCGCCAATCCCGACGCCCGGCGAGAACCGGCGCGCACAGACGCGGCGGCCGCCGCACGTCCGTGCCGAGAGCCCGTAGAGCACGCAGCAGAACCACCTGGCGGTGACGACCGCGGCCTCACGATCGGCCAGCCCGGGCGCGTCCGGGAGCTCCCGCGCGAACACCTCCCGCTGCCGCCACCAGCGCGCCGCCGCGACCTTCCTCGTCATCACCACTCTGCTGTCTTCCTGGGGCGGGCACACGCCGAGAGCGACGAGAACGCATGCTGCGCGCAGGGCCGCGTCGCCCACAGTCCACGACGACGCGTCGGGCGCAGGCGCGGCGGCGGCGCGGGGGGCGCGCGCTGGCGGCTCGTCCGGGTCGACGGCACGGGCCGCGCGCGCGTTCAGGAACTACTCCACGCGCCCGTTCTTGCGAGCTGCCCCCCGGGCGGCGCGGCCAGACGAGACCCGCCCCGGCGACGCGTCGCGCTGCAGTAAGCGGGGCACGACGGGGAGCAGCACACGGCGTGCAAGCTGCTCGTTCCGCGCGGCCGCCGCCTCCGTCCGCTGCGCCCACTCCGCCTCCCGCCGCGCACACCGAGCCCGCCGGCACGACGCGCGGCACACTTTCCGGAGCGATTTCTGCTCGCGTTCCGCTGCCTCCAGCGCGGAATCATCGACGACCTCCTCATGGATCACGGCGTGCTCTGCGCGCAAACAGTCCTGCACCCGGTCGTCCCATGCACGCGACTTCCGGGCCGAGGCCGGGCGCTCTGCGCACCGCCCCCAAGAACCGACGCCGCCCCCCGCCCGGGCCAGCACCCGGTCCCGGTCCCGGTCCCGGTCCAGGTCCCATTCCCGGTCCCGGTCCCGGTCCCGCTCCCGGTCCCGGTCCCCCCTCCCGGTTTCCCTGGTCCGGTCGCCGTCGTCGTCGCGTCCGTTCCGCGTCGTCGTCCTCCTCCGCCTCCCTCCTCTTCCTCCTTCCTCCTCCTCCTCCTCCTCCTCCTCCTCCTCTTCCTCCCCTCCTCCGCTTCCTTCTCCTCCTCCTCCTCCCTCCTCTCCTCCTCCTTCCTCTCTCGTCCTCGCTCCTCCTCCGTCCCCTCCTTCCTCCCCCTCCGTCCCCTCCTCCTCCTCCTCCTCCTCCTCCTCCTCCTCCTCCTCCTCCTCCTCCTCCTCCTGCTCAGCTAAAGCAATGGCAATTGCGGAAGCTCGGACAGGGGCGCGGCAGATGTCGTCGTCGTCGTCGCCGTCGTCGTCGTCGTCGCTGGCTGCGAAGGCGGAAATTTCGCCGGCGAGCACACGCTCATAAAAATCATCGCCTCCCAACCGATTTTTGGCGTCTCCTCGCGGTTTTGAATGCGCTCCGGAACGATTTTCAACGCCGCCGCCGCGCGGGACCCAGACTTCCCTTTTCTCCACGTCGTCTTTACCCCTGGCCGAACCCCCCAGAAAACGCACGCAGGAGCGGAAAACTCGCGCGGAAAATCCGCGTTAGTATCCCCCTCACAGCCCCGTTTTCCAGAAAACGGCGCGCCAATCTGGAAAACGGGCGCCTGGCTCGAAAATGCTTGCGAAAATTTCGCGAGCGTTTCCCCCTCCAAGCGCCTGTTTCCAGGAAACTCCGTCTCGCAGAGACTCTGCCCCGAGCAGGAAAACGCCCGCGAAAAATTTGCGAGCGTTTCCCCCTTCCAGCGCGCATTTTCAAAGGAATTTAAGCCGCTCCGGGGACTGCGCGTTGGACAGGAAAACGCTCGCGGAAAATTCGCGAGCGTTTCCCCCTCCCACCGCGCAGCCCCCTGCGTCCTGGACCCCCCCTCTGCCCCTGGCCCCGGCCCCTGGGTCTCCGGCCCCGGCCCCTGGGCCCCCGGCCCCGCCCCCGCCCCCGGCCCCGTCCCCGGCCCCGCCCCCGCCCGCAAGCCCAAAAAAACATTTCCTGCCCGAAGGCTCGAATTGCGCCTGGCGCCCAGGCTGAAATGAGACTGGGGGGTGCCCAGTCTCACCGGTAGTTCACCAAGTACTACCTCATTCCCCGTCAAACCCCCGGGGCGGCTGGGAGAAAACCCAGCCGTCGGGGAGGGAAGTATGCTCCTAGAGCCTGCGCCTAAGGGCTGAAGACGACGGTCTCCCATGGGATTGGGAAGGACCGCCGTCCCCGGGGGGAAAGGACGGCCGCCTTGGCGACCGTCCAATCCGGTGTGTGCGCGTGCGTGCGCGCGTGTGTGTGTGTGTGTGTGTGGTGCGCGTGTGTGTGCGCGCCGCGGCCGCCCAAGCGCCGGCGCCCGCCCGCCCGGCCCCCCCGGCCCCGCGCGCGCGCGGGGGTCCCGGGGCGGCCGCGCGGGGCGGGGCGCGGCGCTGGCGAGCCGGCGGCGCGGGGCGTTCGTCGTCGTCGTCGCCGCCGCTGCCGTCCCTCCTCTCTCCCCGTTTTCTTCTTTCTCTGTTCCCCTGTCCTGCTCTCTCCCTCTCCCGCTTGCTCTCCTTCCCTTCCTGTTGTGCTCTCCTTCTTCCCCCTCTTCCCTCTGCTGCTTCCTTCTTCCTCTCTTCCCCTTCTTTCCGTCCGCGGTTTTCTTTTGAGCGTGTTTTTTTTTTTTTTTTTTTCCGGGGGATGGGGTGGGGTGGATCCGGAAGAGGCCCCCGAAGGCCCCTTCTGGAACCCCCCGGGCGTTCTCCCGGGGCTCTTTCCCCCAGGGGGGAGAGGTTTCCCGCGGATTCGGAAGCCTCCCCCCGCCCCCTGTCTGGGGAAGAGGTTTCCAGCAGTGCCGGAAGCCCCTTCCCCCTCTGGAGCAGTTTAACGACCTGCTCAGGTCGGAGCCTTTTAACGCCCTGCTCAGGGCGAACACGCACGCCCGGGGTCCGACTCCCCGGGCCGCGCGCATGCCACCCCCGGATCTTCCTCCCGGGCCGCGCGCCGAGGGTCTCGCTGCCCGGGCCACTCACGCGCGCGGTTTACGCGTGTGGAGCGGCTTCACGCATGCGGTTTAGCGTGCGTGGAGACGCTGGAAACGCCGCGTGACGGAGCTCTGCGGACGCTGGAAACGATCCCTGATACGCTGGCACGCTCTCCTGCACGCGTGCAGGCACGCTTGCACGCGTGCCTGGAGCGCCCCTGAAGCGCTGCCAGCGGCGCTTCCACGCGTGCCTGCACGCGTGTAAGCACGCTTGGAGGCGTGCCTGGAGCGCTCCCGGACACGCTGCAAGGCCGGGCGAGTCGCTGCGGGGATCGTGGAGCGGCGGAGGTGGGCGTGTGCTCCTCACCACCCACCGCCGGCTTCTTATCTGAAACCCTCAGCTCTCCAAGGAGCTATCCGGGAATTACTCTTAAGCTTCCAGCAATAACTTGCTAAGGGAAGCTCTACGAGTTACTAGCTCCACCCTGCGCCCGAATTCCTCTTAGCTCATCTCGTCGAAGAGCTCTACGAGGTACTGGGCGCCGGCGGTAAACCGTCAACCTTTCTTACCGCCGGGGGACTCGTAGAGCTTCCTGACAATATATAATGTGGGAACGAATTTCAGAGAACGACCAGTTTTCGCTTATGAACCTCCAAAGATGACTCTAACAAAAACAGTTTCGCAGATTTCGTTCGAGCAGCAGACCGAGTTTCGAGCGATCGGTTCGACGAACGGACGCGCCTGATGTCTCGAAATCGATTCCTGTGACCAGCAGAGCTATAGCCCTCCCCCAGCACGATTATGTACAGAAAACCGAGAGCACTTCTCAAGATGACTCGAACAATACGAATGGGTTCGCGAACCTAGCTCGGAGAGAAGGCCGATTTCAGAGCTCTTGATGCAACAGACGAACGCGCCAGATAAGTCTCAATCGATTTCTGTTAGTATGAGCTCTGTGGCTGCCCTATAGATCGAGTTAAGTACGAAAAACCGAGAGCGTCTGCTACAATGACTCGAATAATACGAATAAGTTTGCGACCCTAGCTCGGCTAGCAGACCGAGTTCAGACCTCTGGATTCAACAGGCGAACGCGCCTGATCATTCTGAATGCATTAGCTGTGCTGACCAGCTCTGTAGTTGTCCTGAAGCTCGAGTTATCTTGAGAAAACCGACAGCGCGTATCAAGATGACTCGAAACGGCCGTTCCCGCCTGCCTGCTTTTTTGGCCTTCAAAGTTACCCGATCGAGCTGAGATCAAGATGGCGAGCGGGAATAAGATCGAATATCATGGGAAAAAATACTAGAGCTCTAACGAATGTCAAATTTCGAGAACGAAATTTTCAACCGACCAAAAGTCACCAAAAGGTCCGTCGAGATTTTTCTTGCCAACTAGCTCTGGGACGCGCCGGAATTACTCTTAGCTTCCAGCTATAACTAGCTAAGGGAAGCTCTACGAGTTATTACTCTTAGCTTCCAGCTATAACTAGCTACGGGAAGCTCTACGAGTTACTCTTAGCTTCCAGCTATAACTAGCTAAGGGAAGCTTCACGAGTTACTCTTGGCTTCCAGCTATAACTTGCTCAGGGAAGCTCTACGAGTTACTCTTAAGCTTCCAGCAATAGCTTGCTAAGGGAAGCTCTACGAGTTACTAGCTCCACCCCGCGCCGGAATTCCTCTAGCTCATCGATGCCGAAGAGCTCTACGAGGTACTAGCTCCACCCCGCTCCAGCTCATCGATGCCGACGAGCTCTACGAGGTACTCTTAAGCTTCCGGCACTAACTTGCCAAGGGAAGCTCTATGAGTTAGGTCCGTCGAGATTTTTCTTGCCAACTAGCTCTCCAGCGCCCCGGAATACCTCGTAGAGCTCTTCGACGAGATGAGCTAAGAGGAATTCGGGCGCAGGGTGGAGCTAGTTGGCCGACCCGACCAAAAGAGACAATGTGTTAACCTGGGGTTGGTTTTTGGAACATTGTGCAAGATTTGACAATTCGTTTTCATAAGTTGGATTTTTCCTACCTACAATAAGCTATGGCGCATCTGCTGGTAAAATAACTCGTAGAGCTTCCCTTAGCTAGTTATAGCTGGAAGCTTAAGAGTAATTCCGGGGAGCTGGAGAGCTAGTTGGCAAGAAAAATCTCGACGGACCTTTTGATGACTTTTGGTCGGTTGAAAATTTTGTTCTCGAAATTCCTCAATTTGTTTGAGCTCTAGTATTTTTTCCAGTGATATTCGATCGTATTCCCGCTCGCCATCTTGATCTCAGCTCGATCTGGTAAACTTTGCTAGGCCAAAAAGCAGCCCTGCGGGAACCGGCCATTTCGAGTCACTGTGATAGTGCTGTCGGTATTCTCTACTTAACTCGAGCTGTAGGGAAGCTACAGTGCTGGTAAGCACGCCTATCGCACTCAGAACTATCACGCGCGTTCGCCTGTTGAATTCATAAGTCTGAACTCGGTCTGCTAGCCGAGCTAGGTCCGGAAACCTACTCGTATTATTCGAGTCAACTTAATACGCGCTGCGTTATTTTGTCTTAAACCCGAGCTGTAGAGGCAGCCACAGTGTCTGAGCACACCTATCGCACTCAGAATCATCAGGCGGCGTCGCCCCTATTCAGTCCAGAGTTTCCGAAACTCGGTCTGCTTACCCAGAGCTAGGGTCGCAAAACCTATTCGTATTATTCCAGCAACTTGATAGCGTTGTCAGTATTTTTCTGCTGAACATCGAGTCAGGGCAGCTACAGTGCGGTAATCAACGCTATCGCACTCGAGATCATCAGCGCGTTCGCCTGTTCATCCTTGAATCCAGATTCTGAACTCGGTCTGCTGCTCGAGCTAGTTCCGCAACATATTCGTATATATCGAGTCCACTTTGATACGCGTTGTCGGTATTTTATCTTTAACTCGAGCTGTAGGGCAGCTACAGTGCTGGTAAGCACACCTATTGCGCTCAGAATCATCAGGCGCGTTCGTCTGTTGACTCCATAGGTTTGAACTCGGTCTGCTACGAGCTAGGTCCGCAAACCTAATTCGTATATTCGGTCAAACTTGATCCGTGTTGTCGGTAATTTTCTTGCTTAAGCTCGAGGTCTAGGCATGGCAGCTACAGTGCGGTAAGCACACCTGCACAGCTATCGCACTCGAAATCATCAGGCCGTTCGCCTGTTCATCCAGAGGTCCCTGACAAACTCGTTCTGGCTATCCGAGTAATAAAAAAACAAATAAAAAAGAAAATAATACAAAATAGCCAAAAAAGGTCCGCAAACCTATTCGTATTATTCGAGTCATCTTGACAGACGCTCTCGGTTTTCTGTACTTAACTCGAGCTGTAGGGCAGCTAAAGGGCTCTTTGTCACAGACATCGATGGGGAATCATCAGTCGCGTTCGTCTACTGAACCGAGAGCTCTGAACTCGGCCTGCTGCCCGAGCTAGATTTGCGAAACTATTCGTATTGTTGAATGATCTTGAGAAGTGCTCTCTGTCTTCTGCACTTAACTCGTGTTTGGGCGGGCTACAGTGCTGCGGGTCACATATATCGATTTGCACACATCAGGCGTGTTTGTCGATCGATTCCAGAGCTCGGAACTCGGTCTGCTGCTCGAACTAGATCGGGAAAACTATTCTATTATTCGAGTCGATACTGTCGGTTTTCTGCACTTAACTCGGGGCTGCACGGCTGGGAATCACATGAGTGGATTGGCAGACATCAGACGCGGCCGCCTGTCGCATTCAGAGGTCTGAACTCGGTTTGATACCCGAACTCGGTTGCGAAACTGTTTGTTTTTTGTTAACGTTATCTTGATAGGTCTGGAATCGCTTGGGCTGAAAAACTAGTCGTTCTTTGGAGTTTTTTCCCGCACTTTATATTTTCAGGAAGCTCTACGAGTCCCCCGGCGGTAAGAAGGTTGACGGTTTACCGCCGGCGCCCAGTTTTCAGGGCTCTAGGGGCAATATTACTGTCAAAAGACTTGCAGGAACCGACTTTGCCTGCAGTGCAGTTTGGCAGGTGACGGTGGTTGGCTTTACTTAACTCGAGCTGTCAGCAAGCTACAGACCTCTCACGCACACCAGTCGATGCAGAATGATCTGGCGCGTCACACTGGAAGCTCGAGAGTTCCTAGAAATGGCTGAGTCAGGAGTTATGCTCGAAATACTGTCCCTATGTATGCGTGTTGCGAACGGTGTTTCGATGATAACTCGAGCTGAGTGCATGCTATGCATGCCAGGTACATTCCAATCGAAGCAGCGACATGCGAGACATCGAATGAGCCTCGAGAGTGCCCAAATTGATTAGAATTTTCAAAATTAATGAAAAATATCGATTTGTACCATTTTATATTTTTTGTGTCGGATGATTTTTTTCTAATTTATATCGATCTATGGGTGACCTAGAGAGTTCTGGTGCATTTTTGTCGACGCAGAATGGTCTCGCGCTCTCACTGAGAGCGCGAGACTTCATATGAATAGCTTCGCTGGAGTGAGAACTTTGGTCCAGCCGGCCGAGGCGGACAATGTGACAACTTTTGGGTGGTTTTGCAATTTTTTGAAAGATATTTGACAATTCATTTTGGAAAAGCAGATTTTTACCGTCCGAGCATTGAGATATAAACTTCGTTCCCTGATCAGCTCGGCCATCTAGAGTCATTTTCAGTACCAGTTCACTTGAAGGAACCGACTTCATGTTGACTCCGAAAAAATCTCAACTTGAAGTTTTGTAGAAAAGCTCCCAGAAGCTCCCGCTTTGATGCTGAGCTTTCTCACGGATTCAAGGAGCTCTACGAGGTTCCCGGCGGTGACCAGGTTGACGGTTCACCGCCGGCGCCAGTTAACTCGTAGAGCTTCCAGCAATAACTTGCTAAGGGAAGCTCTACGAGTTATTACTCTTAAGCTTCCAGCAATAACTTGCTAAGGGAAGCTCTACGAGTTACTAGCTCCACTCCGCGCCCGAATTCCTCTAGCTCATCGATGCCGAAGAGCTCTACGAGGTACTAGCTCCACCCTGCGCCGGAATTCCTCTAGCTCATCGATGACGGAGAGCTCCACGAGGTAAATCTCTCCTGGGCAGCTCCGAGCGACCCGCTGCAGCCCTGTTTCAGCGCTGCCAGGAGCGCTTCCAAGCGTGCCTGTACGCGTGCAGGCACGCGTGGAAGCTTGCCGGAAGCTCTCCCGGACACGTTGCCGGCTCAAACGACCTGCTGCGGGGAACGTGGACCGCCGGAAAAGAGCTCCTGGCGGGCACCACCACTGTCTGGCTTCTAATTTTAAACCCTTTAGCTCTCAGCGAGCTCTCCGGGAGAAATCCGGAAAGCAAAGAGACCACACACCAGAAAACCTTCCCGGCAAGCCCACGGAAGCTCGCGTGAACTTCTTCTGGGGCTCTGGGGCCCCCTCCCGCATCGCTTCCGAAGCGCTACCAGAAACGATTCCACGCGTGCCTGCACGCGTGCGGGCACGCGTGGAAGCTTGCCGGAAGCTCTCCCGGACCCGCTGCCGGCTCAGGCGACCTGCTGCGAGAAATCTTGACCGGCGGAGATGGGCTGCTGGCGGGCACCACCACCGTCCGGCTTCTAATCTTCAACCCTTTAGCTCTCAGCGAGCTCTCCTGGAATATTCGCAAAACCACCCAAAAGTCATTACTTTGTCCTTTCTGGCCGCTGGAAAGCTTACCTGCAGCGCTGCGGAAGCACTGCCAAAATCGCTTCCATGCGTGCCTGCACGCGTGCAGGCTCGCGTGGAATCTTGCCGGAAGCTCCCCCGGACCAGCTGCCGGCTCGAACGAACCACTGCGGGGATTCCGGAGCGGCAAAGATGGGCTGCTGGCGGGCACCACCAACGACTGGCTTCTTATCTAAAACCCTCTAGCTCTCAGCGAGCTCTCCGGGAAAAAACGCCGGAAAGCTTTCCTGGCAGGCCCTCGGACGCTCTCGCGAAGCGCTTCTGGAGCTCGGGGGGCCCCGGCAACGCTTCTGATGCGCTGCCGGGAACACTTCCACGCGTGCCTGAACGCGTGCAGGCCCGCGTGGACTTTTGCCTGAAGCGCCCCCCGACCCGCTGCGAGTGTTACAAGTCGCTGCGGGGATTTTGGAGCAGCGAAGATGGGCTGCTGGCGGACACCACCACCGTCCGGCTTCTAATCTAAAACCTTCTAGCTCTCAGAGAGCTCCCCGGAAATAACTTGCACAGGGAAGCTCCACAAGGTTTTACTCTTAAACTTCCAGCAACAACATGCTAAGGGAAGCTCTACAAGTTACTAGCGAAAGGAAGCGCCACAAGTTACTTGTTCGCGTTTACAACCCGGAGAGCAACGAGGCAGTCATACTAGAGAGTTCGCCTGCCGAGCGCTGGACAGCTCTCTATCAGCGCTTCTGAAGCACTGCCTGGCACGCTTCCACGCGCGCCTGCACGCGTGCAGGCACGCGTAGACGCTTGCAGGAAGCGCGCCCGGACCAGCTGCCGGGTCAAACAACCCTCTGCGGGGATTTTGGAGCGGCAAGCATGGGCTGCTGGCAGGCACCACCACCGCCCAGCTTCTAATCTAAAACCCTAGAGCTGTCAGAGAGCCCTCCGTGAATTTTGCAAGAAGATTGAAAAACCGACCCCAAGTGATCACTTGGTAGCGTCCAAAATCCGGAGAGCAAAGAGAACGCACACCCGTCCCGGCGAGCTCTCGGACGCTCTCTTGAAGCGTTTCTGGTGCTCTGGGGGGCTTCCCTGCTGCCTTTTCGAAGCGCTGCAGAGAACGTTTCTACGCGTGCCTACACGGGTGCAGGCAGGCGTGGAAGCATGCGGAAGCTTTTCCGGACGGGCTGCTGGGACCGGCAACTCTCTCCGGAGATCGTGGAGCGGCGGAGATGGGCTGCTGGCGGGCACCACGTCCGTCCGGTCTGTAATCTAGGAGGACACTCTAGCACTCAGAGAGCCCTCCGGGAATTTTGCAGAAAGATACAAAAACGTACCCCAATTCATCACTTGGTAGCGCCCAAAACCCGGTTTCCAAAGAGAACACGCACCAGATCCTGGCGAGCTCTCGGACGCTCTCTTGAAGCGCTTCTGGTGCTCTGGGGGGCCTCCCTGCTGCCCTTCTGAAGCGCTGCAAAAAACGCCCCCACGCGTGCCCCCACGCGTGCAGGCATGCGCGGAAGCGTGCCGGAAGCTCCCCCGGACGGGCTGCCGGGACCAGCAACTTTCTCCGGAGATCGTGGAGCGGCGGAGATGGGCTGCTGGCGGGCACCACGTCCGTCCGGCTTGTAATCTAAAACCTTCTAGCTCTGGGAGAGCTCTCCGGGAATTGTCTCTTAAGGCTGAGTCTGCCAATTAGCTCTACCCTGCGCCCGAAGTCATTCGAGCTCATCTTGGCGAAGAGCTCTACGAGGTAATTACTCTCAAGCTTCCAGCAAATAGCTAAGGAGAGCTCTACGAGTTACTACTACTAGACTGACTAACTTACTACTTTCTACTTAACCTTCACTACTGACCCCCCCTTGTACTTTTTACTGTACTACTACTGACTTACTTACTTAACTACTTACTTCTACTAACTGTGCTACTCATACTACTACTGTACTTTATACTACTACTTCTACTTGGAAACTACTACTACTGACTCTACTTACTTAACTTCTAACTACTACTACTACTACTGACGGGCCCTGGTAGGTCCCAAGCCCCGCGCGCGGGAATTCTCCTAGCTCATGGATGTCGAAGAGCTCTACGAGGTAATTACACTTAAGCTTCCAGCAACTAGCTAAGGGAACCCCTACGAGTTACTAGCTCCGCCCCGCGCCGGAATTCCTCTAGCTCATCGATAACGAAAAGCTCTAGGATTTTTGTCTGCATGCTGCAGATAAGCTATAACGCTGTTCAGCACAGCAATGGGATATCACTAGACGCCAGGGATCAATCTGCTATCAGCTCGGGCCGGACGTAATATTCCCGGAGAGCTCTCTGAGAGCTAGACGGTTTTAGATTAGAAACCGGACGGTGGTGGTGCCCGCCAGCAGCCCATCTCCGCCGCTCCAGAATCCTCGCAGCAGTTCGTTTGAGCCGGCAGCTGGTCCGGGAGCGCTTCCGGGACGCGTCCACGCGTGCCTGCACTCGTGCAGGCACGCGTGGAAGCGTTCCTGGTAGCGCTTCCGAAGCGCTTCAGGGGAGCCCCCCACCCTTCTCCAGAGAAGATTTCTCGATCCGAAGGGTCTCTTCGCTCTCCGGGTTTTGGACGCTACCAAGTGTGGTGAGGAAGCTCTACGACTCTCCCGGCGGTCCGGTTCCCGGAGAGCTCGCTGAGAGCTAAAGGGTTTAAGATTGGAATCGGACGGTGGTGGTGCCCGCCAGGAGCTCCTCCACGGCGGCCCACAGGCCTCACAGAAACTCCGGCGGCCCGGCAGGGCGTCCGGGAGAGCTTCCGGCAAGCTTCCACGCGTGCCTGCATGCGTGCAGGCAGGCATGGAAGCGTTTCTGGTGGCGCTTCCGCAGCGCTCCAGGGGGGCTCCCCAAGGCTCTCCAGGAAAGATGTCCCGCCCCCGAGATTCTCTTTGCTCTCCGGGTTTTTCCCGGAGAGCTCGCTGAGAGCTAGAGGGTTTAAGATAAGAAGCCGGTCGTTGGTGGTGCCCGCCAGCAGCCCATCTTCGCCGGTCCAGAATCCCGGCAGCGGTTCGTTCGAGCCGGCAGCTGGTCCGGGGGAGCTTCCGGCAAGCTTCCACGCGAGCCTGCACGCGAGCAGGCACGCATGGAAGCGTTTCTGGCAGTGCTTCCGCAGCGCTAGGGAAGCTTTCCAGAGGGCCAGAAGAGCTTTGCGAGAGCGTTGCACGGCTCGCCCGGAAAGCTTTCTGGTGTGTTTGCCCTATGCTCTCCGGGTTTTGGACGCTACCAAGTGGACGCTACCACATTTACCGCCGACTGCTGCGCGATCTAGAATCGCGACTATTCGTACTGTTCGAGTCAGCTTGAGAGGTGCTGTCGGGTCTCTGGACTCAACTCGGGCTGCAGGAGAGCTACAGCGTTGGCAGTCAAAGGAATCGATTTGAAGACATCAGGCGCGTCTGCCTGTCGAATCCAGAGCTCGGAACTCGGTCTGCTGACCCGAACTAGATCCGCAAAACTATTCGTATTGTTCGAGTCATCGGAATCCGTTTGATACTCGAGCTAGGTTCGCCAAATTGTTCGTTCTCAGCATTTGTTCCCACATTATATATTGTGACGAAGCTCTTCGAGTCCCCTGGCGGTAAGAAAGGTTGACGGTTTACCGTTGGCGCCCAGTTTTGAGAAAGCAGATTTTTCGCACCTGTGAACGACTTTGAGGGCATGTCTGTCTTAGTATGAGCTCTGTAGGCGCACTTTTACTATCAAAACACTTGGCGGAACCATCTTCATGTCGACAAGAAAAACATCAATTTTTCCCTTTTCGAGAAATGATTCCAGAAGCTCTCTCTTTCGACTCTGAGCACTCTTACGCGTAAAAGGAGCTCTTCGAGATTCCCGGTGGTGACCAGGTTGACGGTTCACCGCCGGCGCCATTGGCAAGAAAATCTCGACGGACCTCTTGGTAACTTTCGGTTGGTTCAAAATTTTGTTCTCGAAATTCCTCAATTCGTTCGAGCTCTAGTATTTTTTCCCGTGATATTCGATCTTATTTCCGCTCGCCTTTCAAATCTCAGCTCGATCAAATACTTTTTCTTGCCAAAAAGCACACCGGCGGGATCGGTCGTTTCGAGTTATCTTGTCACGCGCTGTCGGTTTTTTCAAGATAACTCGAGCTTCAGGACAGCTACATATTCGATTATTCGTATTATTCGAGTTACCTTGACAGACGCACTCGGTTTTCTGTACTCGACTCGAGCTACAGGACAGCTACAGAGCTGATACGTACAGAATCTGATTCAGAATCATCAGTGACCGTTGTCTGTTGAAATCAGAGCTGTGAACTCGGTCTGCTGCCCGATCTAGAATCGCGAAACTATTCGTATTGTTCAGTCATCTTGAGAGATGCCGTCGGTTCTCTGCACTTAACTCGGGCTGTAGGGGGGCTGCATGACTGGTAATCATTGGAATCGATTCAGAGACATCAGGCGCGTCTGCCTGTCGAATCGAAAGCTCGGAACTCTGTCTGCTGCCCGAACTAGGGCCGCGAAACTATTCGTATTGTTCGAGTCATCCTGAGAGATGCTGTGGGTTTCCTGCACTAAGCTCGGGCTGTAGGGGGGGCTGCAGGGCTGGTAATCACAGGAATCGATTCAGAGACATCCAACGCGTATGCAGAGGTCTGAACTCGGTTTGATACTCGAGCTAGGTTTGCCGAACTATTCGTATTGTTCGAGTCATCTTGAAAGGTGCTGTCGATTTACGCACGCAGCTCGGGCTGTAGGAGAGCTACCGAAGCATCGGGGGCGTTCGGCTGTTGCATCCGAGAGGTCTGAAATTGCTTGGGCTAAAAAATTATTTTTCCGGTGTAATTTTCTTCGACATTACATGTTGTCAGGAAGCTCTACGAGACCCCCGGTTTACCGCCGGCGCCCAGTTTTAAACCTAGACGCCGGACGGTGGTGGTGCCCGGCAGGAGCTCTTCCACGGCGGTCCACGTCCGCCGTAGCAGCTCGCCCGAGCCGGCAGCTGGTTCGGAGGCGTGTCCAGCACGCGTCCAAAGGTGCCTGCATGCTGCAGGCACTCGTGGAAGCGTTCTTGGCAGCGTTCAGCGCTGCATGGGGGCTCCCCAGACATCTCCAGAAAAGCTGCGGTCGCCCCCAAGGCTCTCTTCGCTCTCCAGATTTTGGACGCTACCAAGTACCTTGTAGAGCTCTCTTCGGCACCGAAAAGCTCGCAGCGCCTCCGGCGGCCCGGCCACGTGTCCGGGAGAGCTTCCGGCAGGCTTCCAGGCGTGCCTGCATGCGTGCAGGCACGCATGGAAGCGTTTCCGGCAGCGCTTCAGCAGCGCTGCAGGGGGGCCCCCCAGAGCTCTCCAGGAAAGATTCCCGTTCCCGGGCGTCTTCGCTCTTCGGGTTTTTCCCGGAGAGCTCGCTGAGAGCTAAAGGGTTTAAGATTAGAAGCCGGACGGTGGTGGTGCCCCCAGGAGCTCCTCCACGGCGGTCCACGTTCCCCGCAGCGCCCCCGGCGCCCCGGCAACTGGTCCGGGGGAGCTTCCGGCAAGCTTCCACGCGTGCCTGCATGCGTGCAGGCACGCATGGAAGTGTTTCTGGCAGCGCTTCCGGAGCGCTCCAGGGGGGCCCCCCAACGCTCTCCAGGAAAGATTTCCCGTCCCTGAGATTCTCTTCGCTCTCCGGGTTTTGGAAGCTACCAAGTTCCCGGAGAGCTCTCTGAGAGCTAGAGGGTTTTAGATTAGAACATGGACGGTGGTGGTGCCCGCCAGCAGCCCATCTCCGCCGCTCCACGATCCCCGCAGTAGCTCGCCTGACCCGGCAGCGTGTCCGGGGGAGCTTCCGGCAAGCGTTTACGCGTGCCCGCACGCGTGCAGGCACGCGTGGAAGCGATCTTGGCAGCGCTTCAGAAGCGCTCCAGGGGAGCCCCCCAGAGCCCCGGAGAGCGCTTCAGGGGAGCTTCCGAGGGCCCGCCAGGAAGGCTTTGGGCTGTGTGTCCTCCTTGCTCTCCGGGTTTTGGACGCAACCAAGTGGACGCTTCCAGGTAACTCGTAGAGCTTCCCTTAGCAAGTACCTCGTAGAGCTCTTCGGCAAAGAGCTAAGAGGAATTCGGGCGCAGGATGAAGCTAGTTGGCCGGCCCGACGAAAAGAGAGAATGTGGTAAGCTGGGGTCGGTGTTTTTCACTGTATGCAAAATTTTGAAGTTCGTTTTTAGAAGTGCGATTTTTATTCCCTGTAGTAAGCTATGGCGCACCTGCTGGTAAATTTTCTATGGCTCTAGGTCCAGTATTACTATCAAAACACTTGGAGGAACCCACTGTATGAAAACCGACAACCGAAAAATCGGAATTTTTTGATTTTTTCGGTTCTCGCTTCAGAAGCGTCCTTCACGTGTTTGGAGGGGCGCTGTGTAAGAAGAGAGCTCTACGATGTGCCCGGCGGTAACTTGGTTGACGGTTTACCACCGGTTCCCAGTCATTGCTGGAAGCTTAAGAGTAATTCCAGGACACTCGAGAGCTAGTTGGCAAGAAAAACCTCGACGGACATACCTCGTAGAGCTCCTCGGCATCGATCAGCTAGAGGAATTCCAGCGCGGGTTAGAGCTAGTTGGACCATCCAGCCAGAAAGGACAAAGTGATAACTTTTGGGTGGTTTTGCGATTTTTTCAAAGATATTTGACCATTTATTGGAGGAAGCAGATTTTTCGCACCTGTAGACGACTATGAAGGCCTCTCCATCTGAATATCAGCTCTCTAGATGCACTTTTACTATGAAAGCACTTGTCGAAACCAACTTTATATCGGCATAAAAAAAACATGTTTTCTCTGAGGAATTCCGGCGCGGGGTGGAGCTAGTTGGCCCACCCGGCCGAGGCAGACAATGTGACAACTTTTGGGTGGTTTTGAAAATATTTGAAAGATATTTGACCATTTATTTTGAGAAAGCAGATTATTCGCACCTGTAGAAGGTTATGAGGGCCTCTGCGTATTAATATGATGAACAGGTTGACGGTTTACCGGCGGCGCCAGTTTTGATGACTTTTGGTCGGTTGAAAATTCGGTTCTCGAAATTCAATCATTCGCTGGAGCTCCAGTATTTTTTCTCAGCTCGATCGGGTATCTTTTACTGCCAAAACGCACTGCGGCGGGATCGCCCGTCTCGGGTCAGCTTGTCACGCGGTGACGATTTTCTTAAGATAACTCGAGCTTCAGGACAGATACAGAGCTGGTAAGCACAGCTAATCGATTCAGAATAATCAGGCGCGTTCGCCTGTTGAATCCAAAGGTCTGAACTCGGTCTGCTAGCTGAGCTAGGTTCGCAAAGCTATTCGTATTATTCGAGTTATCTTGAGATACACTGAAGGTTTTTTGTAATTCAGTCGAGCTAAAGGACAATACAGAGCTGATGCGTACAGAATCTGATTCAGAATCATTAGTGGCCCTTGTCTGTTGACTCCAGAGCTCTGAACTCGGTCTGCTGCCCGATCTAGAATCGCAAAAACTATTCGTATTGTTCGAGCTACTTGGTAGCGCCCAAAACCCGGAGAGCGAAGAGACTTTTCCTGGAGAGCTGCGGGGGGCTCCCTGCAGCGCTGCCGAAGCGCTGCCAGAATCGCTTCCATGCGTGCCCGCACGCATGCAGACGCGTGTGGAAGCTTGCCGGGCGCTCTCCCGGACCGCTGCCGGGTCGCCGGAGTTTCTGCGGCGACCGTGGAGCGTCGCGGAAAAGCTCCTGGCGCGCACCACCACCGTTCGGCTAAACATCTCGACGGAATTTTTGCTGACTTTTGGTCGGTTGAAAATTTTGTTCTCGAAATTAGCACTCTGGCGGGGTCGGCCGTTTCGAGTCATCTTGATATGCGCTGACGGTTTTATGAACATAACTCGAGCTCTAGGGCAGCTACAGAGCTGGTAAGCACAGCTAATGCATGCAGAATGATCAGGCGCGTTTGCCTGTTGAACCCAGAGGTCTGAACTCGGTCTGTGAGCCGAGCTAGGTGCGCAAACCTGTTCGTATTATTCGAGTCATCTTGACAGAAACTCTCGGTTTTCTGTACTTAACTCGAGCTTCAAGACAGCTACAGAGCTCATATTTACAGACACTGCTTCAGAATCGCCAGTTGCGTTTGTCTGTCGAATCCAGAGCTCTGAACTCGGTCTTCTGTTCGATCTAGAATCGCGAAATCATTCGTATTGGTCGAGTCATCTTGAGAAGTGCTCTCGGTTTTCTTCACCTAACTTGCGCTGAGAGGGGGCTACAGTGCTGGTTGTCATATGAATCGATTTAAAGAGATCATGCGCGTCCGCCTGTCAAATCCAGAGCTCGGAACTCGGTCTGCTGCCCGAGTTAGGTCTGCGAAACTATTCTATAGTTCGAGTTGTCCTGAGAGGTGCTGTCGGTTTTCTGCACTTAACTCGGGCTGTAGGGGGGCTGCAGGGCTGGTCATGACAGGAGTCGATTCGCAGACATCAGACGCGTCCGCCTGTCGCATTCAGAGGTCAAAAAATATTCACTATGAGTCAGAATGTTGGTAGGTGCTGTCGGTTTTCTCAACTTAAGTCGAGCTTGGAAGCTATACGAGTTCCCCGGCGGAAACCACGGTTGACGGTTTACCGCCGGCGCCCATTCGGCTTCGAATCTTAAACCCTTTAGCTCTCAGCGAGTTCTCCGGGAATAACTCGTAGAGCTTCCCTTGGCAAGTTATTGCTGGAAGCTTGGAGGAGCGGCGCGCGGAGGTCACGCAGGACATGTTCGCTAGGTTCCAGAGGGTAGACAGGGCGCTCGCTCGGCGGGTGAAGTCCGCGCTCGTGGGCGCCCTGTTGTCGTGTGTGGACGCGCTGCAGGGCGCCCCGCTCGGGCTCGACGTCTTCGCTGCCCTGGCCAAAGAGAGCCGCGTCCGCGAAGCCATGGCTGCCCCGGCGGCCGAAGAGCCGCGCCACGAGGCGCTCGGGGAGGAGGATAAGGAGGAGAAAGAACAGGAGCAGAAGAAAGAGGAGCAGGAAAAGGAGGAGTAGGAGCAGGAAAAGCAGGAGCAGGAGAGGAGCGACGAGGAGCGGAGGGAGCAGGAGAAGGGAGACGCAGTGATGGCGGACGCGGAGGAAGAGCCGCAGGGCATGGCGGACGAGGAGGAGCTGCCCGCGGACATCGGCGAGGAGCACAAGGATTACCTCGTAGAGCTAGCTCTTCGGCATCGATGAGCTAGAGGAATTCCGGCGCGGGGTAGAGCTAGTTGGTCGACCCGGCCAGAAAGGACAAAGTGGTAACTTTTGGGTGGTTTTGGATTTTTTTGAAAGATATTTGACAATTCATTTTGAGAAATCAGATTTTTCGCGCGCGGGGCCCGACGGGAGCAGGCTGTCGCCGTGGCCGCGCTTCTTCGGTATTCCGAAATCGTGGGCTGGCCATGGCGGCGCGTTCTTCTCTGAGGCCGTGGAGTCGGGCTTCGCCGCCGACGCGTTCCCCCAGGGGCGGCGCGGCTACTATACGGGCGAGCCGGGCAACGTGTCCGCGGAGCTCTGGCTGTTGCGGGCCTGGTGCCGCGCGCGCGGCGGCGTCGCTCGCATGGGTGGCGCCCTGGCCGCGCGCTTGCAGCAGCTCGAGGGCGACCGCGACATGATGTACAGGGTGCAGGCCGCCGAGTGCGCGCGGCAGGTCTCCTGTGCTGTCCCGCCCGTGTATTTGGCGGACCTGAAGCCGCAGGCGATCCCCGAGTGGCCCGTGTGGCAGCAGCTCCTCAAGCTGAAGCCTCAGGCGGCGCGGCAGGTTGCGACTTTCGTGCGCCAGGAGCGGGCGGGCGTGGGCTTCACGTGGAACCTCGCCGCGGGGCACTGGGACCTGGACCAGCAGCGCCTGCTTGCCGCGCTCGAGAGGGATCCCGCCTTGCTCGCCACGGTGGAGAAGGGCGCCGCGGCTGCAGAGACGGACAAGGGCGTTCTCATTGCCCTTATCCAGTTCCGTGCCCGTCACGGCGGTGTCTGGCCGGACGCGTTCGCCGATCGGCGCGGGCAGCCCGATTTCAAGGAAGCGGAACTCGCGCGGGGTGTTGCAAGGGTGGCGAAGAAGTATTCGCAGCAATTCGTGCGCATCTGGTTGGACCGGACATGCCGCGAATGGCTGCGGCTGGCGGGGTGCGGGGATGAGGTGGTGGGAGGAGGGGCCGGCGGCGACGACTCTTCCGGGGGCGGCGGCGGCGGCGGCGGGTCCTCTTCGGGCAGCGGTGCGGGCGGTGGACCAGCGTCGGGGTCGGGCTCTGGTGCGCAGGGGCCGGGCGACGGTGGCGCGGGCGGCGACGGCGAGGGGGTCGCGGGCGGGGGGGCGGGTCGGCTGCTCGGCGGCGGACCCAAGAGGCCAGCTCCCGAGGGGCCAGGGCCGCGGACTCGCGGGACGGCGAGAAGGGACCAGGAGCGGTTGCAGCAGGAGCGGCTGCGGAAGGAAGAGGAGGAGCGCCTCGGAGGGAAGACAGTGAGGGCAGGGGACGTGGAGGTGAACGTGGCTCTGGATGACCCTCACGTGAGCGAGGAGGGCACCTTGCCGGCCTGGCTCCTGGACCTTGCGCCGCTCGCCGCGGGCAGGTGCGTCGCGCGCGTCTGGCGCCCGTACAAGGGCGGATGCGTTCTCTGGCAGTGCAGCAGGAACCCGTGCAAGGGTCAGGGAGTGTTCTGTGGGAGCCACGGCAGTCCCGAGCAGCGACCCTTCGGGCTGTGGGACCCGGACAAGCGCCACAGCTCCCTGACGCGCGAGTGTCCAGAACGGTACGGCTTGGCCGTGAAGGAGGCGCGGTTGCGCGAGACGCAGGCCGGCGGCGCCCCGCCCGTGCCTACCCCGGCCATCGCTGCCGCTCGCAAGGCGCGCGTGTCCAGGCTCCAGCCGAAGTATGTGCCTCTGCCGCGTGACGAGCGCCACCCTCTGCGGGCGTTCAACGAGGCCCCGGAGGCTCTCCCGCCGTTCCCGTGCCGCCTTTGCGACCAGAACTTCGCCACGCATGCCGGCTTCATGACGCACGTGCAAAAAAAGCACCACGGGTCGCCGGAGTACAGGAAGCGCATGTTCTACCTGGCCGAGCAGTGGCCGGAGAAGGACGGAGACGTGCGGCCCGTGAGGCCCCAGGAGTGGCGGCAGTGCGTGGAGGCCTTCTCTGAGCACCTCGTCACGGGGTCTCACGACTGGCCGGCCTGCGCAGCGCCCGCCGACGTCTCGGGGGGCGCCGCCGCCGCCGCTGCCGCGCCGGACGCGCCGCGCGCCTGGTGGAAGCCGCCAGGCGCGGATGGGGCCGTGCCGCCCGCGGGCGTGGACATGCCGCCCGTGGACTTGGACGCGCTGGGCGCTGCTCCGGCGGCGTCGGACGCCGAGGGGCCCGAGCCTGGGCAGAGTCGCCGCGCCGTGCGCTCGAGGGTCGCCTGCTGCGTCTGCGCTCGTCTCCACTGGGCGGACCAGCTGCAGCGCGTGCACTTTTGGCAGCAGCCGGACGGCGCCGGGGAGCGTTCGCTGCTCTGCGACGAGGTGCCGAAGCGGCCCGCGCGCGCCGAGCTCGAGGCGGCGAGGGGAGAGGCATCCGAGGCCGCAGGCGCGCAGGCTCAGGCCATGCGCCTGACGCAGCGGCAGCGCGCCCACGCGCTGCTGGACCCGGCGCGGTACCACGCCCGGTGGCGCTTCGTGCACGAGGGCCCCGACGGCGTCGAGCGCCCGGGCGGCATCCCCCTCGAGGAGCTGGAGGCGTCCGCAGTGCGCGACCCTGGCCCAGACGGGAAGCTGTGGCTCTTGCACAAGAAGTGCTTCAAGATTGACAGGCGCCAGTCAGACGGGGTGCTCGTGGCCGACGCGAAGCAGAAGGTGCCCATCTGTGCAGGGTGTCACGGCGCGCTCACCAAGAGGTTGCCCACGATGCCGACCTGCGCGCTGGCCAACGACCTCTGGATCGGGCGGCTGCCACTGCCGCTGCGGAATCTCACGCTGGGCGCGAAGCTTCTGCTGTCCATCGCGCGGGGCATCGTGCGGCGGTTCAACTGCAAGGCCGATTCTGGTGAGTGGGCTCCAATCGACCAGAAGATCAAGGCGTACGTGGGGAACTTCGTGGCGTTCCCGCAGGCGGACGGCGGTCGGCAGGTGCTGTCGCTGCCGCCGCGGGAGAGCGACCTCGTCGAGTTCGTGCAGATTGTCTTCGCGGGGTCCGACCCCGCCACCCTGCAGAAGGCGCTATTGGAGGAGCTCGGCGTGCCCCGCGCCGATTTCAAGCGCGCTTACGAGTACCTCCGCGACACGAACGAGCAGTGCGCCGCGGTGCGGTGGGACGAAGAGGCCGCGCGAAACTTTGCGGACCCCGGGGGCGACGGCGATGGCGACGGCTCCTCGCTCCTGGGCCTGCCTCGCTGTCTCGCGGCGTGCGTGGCCGTGGGGGGGAAGGGCGGCGACGCTCGCCAGGAGGGCCCGGCCGATGCCGTGCAGCCCGGCGCGGGCTCGGCCCCGCCGAAGCGGACGAGTGCAGGCGCTGCGAGCGCGGAGGGCGACGCGAACGCGGCGGCTGACGGCGGGGGCGAGGCAGGGGGCTGGGGCGGGGACCCCACCGGTGAGGACGCTGCGGGCGCTGGCGGGGAGGACTCAGAGGGCGACGAGGGCAAGGCTGGTGAGGGAGGGGGCGGCGAGGCTGTCGAAGAGGGCGAGTGCTGCGCCGCAGTCGCGGACTCCGACATGCTGGCCGATCTGGACAAGCAGTGGCAGAACGTGCACCTCAGCCTCCAGAGGGCGGAGGTGATTGTGCGCGAGAAGCAGCGTGCGGAGGCACTAACGCGGCAGTGCGACGGCATGGAGAATTTCCAGGACCGAGATTCCGACCGGCGCTTGGCGGAGGCTGCGAAAGAGGCCCACAAGGCTGCGGAATTGCTCACCAACTGCAAGAAGGAGGCACTCGCGAAGAAGCTGGAGCAGACGGAGCAGAAGATTCAGGCCACGCGGCCTCCTCCGGGAGTTGCCGGGAAGAGCGCGGCCGGTGGCGGCGGCGGCGGCGGCGCGCCGGACGGGGGCGCTGAGGGCGGGAGGGCGAGGCGTGCGGTCCGGGTCGTCGTGCCCACTGGAACCGAGCCTGTCAGCATGTTCTCCCCCGGCTTCTGGAGTGCTTTCGACCCCGTCGCGTTTCCGTACGGCGACGGCGTCTTCGGACTCGAGAGGGAGGCGAAATTGACGTACGACGAGTGGTGCAGGTGCCTCATGGCTCGCGAGGAGCTCGAGTACGAGGTCGCCGACGACGTCTCGGCACCCGACGCTGCGCGGGCGCCCGCCGCGTCTGACTCGCCCGTGCCGCGCTGGCGTCGCCACGCTGACCTGCTCACGGCCCAGTATTGCCTCTGGCGCAGGAAGGCTATCATTCAGTCGGCCAGGTTATTCGTGCGCAAGCAGCGCCTGGGGGAGTACATCGCTGACCTCGCCGCACTGACGCCAGAGGAGCTGGCGCAGGTCGTGGCCGTGCTCGGCAGGGGGGCGGGCATCAAGGAGGCCCTGGGCCACGAGGGCGTGCCCCGGAACGTCAAGAGCGCGCTGCGCAGCATGCTGCTCAGCAACCGTGATGTTGTCGGCTCCGACGCGCACCGGACCACGCTGCGGCACAACAGTACCAGCTACACCCGGCTCTTCGGTCCGCCCCTGGTGTTCACGACGCCGAACATCGCGGACACTCGGAACCTGATGGTGTCCCTGATGTACGAGGGCGCCTCCGTGCAGCAATGGCGGCTGCTGGAGGAGACTGCTCCCGGGATGCCCTCGACTCGGGAGATGCTGCGGCGGGTGGCCGCAGACCCGGTGTCGCAGGCCATGGTCACGAACCTCATGCTGGAACTGTTCCTGGAGCATGTCGTCGGCGTCACGCCGCAGCTCGGGGCCACGGGCGTCTCCGACGGCGTGGCCGCCACGGGGGCGTGTGGAGCGTTCGGGCTCGTCCGCGCGTTCTTCGGACCCGTGGAGTCGCAGGGGCGCGGCGGCATCCATCCGCACATCCACTTGTGGCGCCTGCACCCGATGACTGGCGCGTTCCTCGCGAGGCTGCGCGCGGGGGACGTCGAAGGCCTCGAGGAGCGGTTGAGGAAGTGGAGGGAGGCCGTGCTCGCCACGGTCGGCAGCGTGCAGTTCGACGCGGCGGAGGAGGTGGGCCGGCAGCTGGGCTTGGACGGGCCGGACCGGCTGCCGCCGCTTCCGCTCGGCCCGCGGGATCGACGACTCGCGTTCGCGGTCGGGAAGCGAGAGGAGAGCGACCTCCAATTGAAGCACAATACCATCGCTGGCGCCTCGCGTCGCCAGCTCGGGAAGTTTTGCAAGACGGCGTACGAAGAGGGCCGTCGCTCCGTCCGTGCTGACAACAAATTGTCCACAGCAGAGCTGCGGAATCAGGTTGCGGCCATGATGAACGTCGATCTTGTGGGGGAGCGGGCGACGCTGCAGCATCAACAGCCCGCAATAGAGGGTCCGCTCCGGCAGCGCCCGTTCGCGCCGCTGGCAGATCCAGAGCCCGATCCCCATGGGCAGCGGGCACAGTACCCAGCGGTATTTGGCGAGCCTCTCACGGGTGCGCACGCGACGCTGCAGCCGCAGTACCGCCGCAAGCCTGCGTACCGCGTGCGCGCGGACGGCACCGCGGCGATGCACTTTGCGGAGGGCTCGAGGGAGGAGGCGCACAACTGGGCGCGCTGCTTCGCGCGGGACGCACGCAAGTGTATCATCCGGAGCCACCTTCACAGGTGCGGTCCCACTTGCTGGAAGCTCAAGACGAATGACGACGTGCCTCAGCACTGCAGGGTGTGCCGGCTCGGCTTCTACCACGAGTACGAGACTGCGGTCTACAGCCGCCCGTCCAGGAAGCTTCCGGCCGCCTCCTTCGTCTGGCGGCGCTTGCGCAAAGGAAAGGACTTGGTCTTGCCCGATGGGGCGCGGATCGAGTACGGCCCACCGCAGGAGGACCAGCGGAACCCGCCGGGCGAACGCCTGGTCCTCGACGAACAATGCACGTACGGCCCGTGGCCGCACCGCTGCAACCGGTACGTGGTGCGGTACCACCCGTACCATGGGAGCACGAACCCTGTGGGCCAGGTGTGTCTGCGGAGCAACCTGGACGTCCAGTGTCTGGACCGCGTGGTCCTCGACCTGCCTGGCGACGCCAGCGTCGGGGGTTCGCGCGACGGCGACCCGGTCGTGCCGCCGCCTCCGGAGCTTGTTGCGTTCGCCGAGCTGGTCGCCAACGCGTCGGAAGCGCTGGCTGGCGTCGAGACTGGCGGCACCGGTGGCGACGAGGGCACCGGGCAGAGCGGAGGTTCCACGGGTTCGGGGGTGTCGGCCGCACCGCAAGGCGGGGGCGGGGCGGGCCAGAGGGCGGCGCGCGCGGCTGCGGCGGGGGGGGGCGCCTGCCCGTGGCCCGCCGCCTCGGCCTGCCCAGGGGGGGAGGCTTGCTCGGCGGGGCGCCGACCACGATGGACGATCCCGACGCGGAGATCTGGGACATGGGTGGGGGCGATGAAGATCCGTGCGAGTGCGATCTGGCCGATGCGTATGACCTGCGTCCGCCGCCTCCGCCGACGCCGGTACAGCGCGGCGTCGAGCAGGCAGTCGGGCTAGCAGAGCCACATGGCGAGGACACCGCGAGGTTCTGCGCGGCTGCGTGTTACGAAGGCAGCCGGCCCGGGTTCGTGTTCAAGAAGGGGGAGCAGGGCCTGGGCTACTACAGCGACCGTCGCGCGGAGCGCGAGTTGTCGGAGGCAGCCGCCCAGAGAGAGCCGAAGTCGCGGGCGCCAGGCCGCGCCGCGTCGAACGCGGCGGCGTCTGGCAGGCCTGCATCGAGCGCGCCCCCGTCGCCAGCCGCCGCCGCAGCTGCTGGCGCGAGCGGCAGCGGTCCGCCCGGCAGCCTGCAAGAGCACGTGCTGCACTCGCTGGAGGCCGTTTTCATGGGTGCCATCAATATGGCCCACTACCAGACGGACTACACGACCAAGGCGGGGCCGATCGCGGGGGACCTCGGAGTGCTGGGCGCGCAGAGCACCGGGTTGGAGTGGCTTCGACTCCAGCAGAAGGCCGAACGGGAGGCGGATGAGGCGGCGGAGGCGGAGGGCGAGGAGGACGTCGATGGGGCCCGGGCCGCTGCTGCCGCTCGTCGCAGCGGCTGGGGCGGAGTGCTCGACTCTGCCAGGCGAACTGTCATCAAGCTCACGACCAGCTTGCACCGGTCGCTCCTGAAGAAGCTGCCCGAGATGATGTTTCAGATGCAGTATGGCCACGAGTGCTATTGCTCTCATGACACCTGGACTCTGTATTGCAAGGGGATCGTGGCGCTGGCGTTCCAGGCAAGCTCCGCCGTTCATCAGAAAATGGACGACTTCTGGACCGACCCGCGCGCAGACCACATCGAGGTGGACCAGCTGGCCGCGGGAGAAGAGGACGGCGAGGGGGGGGGCGGTATCATGGATGCGCTGGGCGACGGGCGCGCAGCGCTGCACGCCGAGGTCGTCGACGGCGTTGTCGGGGAGGGCGCGGCCGCCGGTACTGCTGGGGAGGGGAAGCCCGAGCAGGAGCAGCAGCAGGCGGTGGCATACAAGGCGCGGCTGGACCACGACATGAAGATGGACTGGCTGCATCGCGGCGACAGGGGGCCCCTGAAGTCCATGGGCATGTACCATTACGCCATGTACGTGTACACGGCGCAGGCCAACCCGCTCCACTTCGACCCGCAGGACTTCGAGACGTACGCGTTCGCGGACTCGCACCCGACTGCCGCCTTCCGAGTGCAGAGGCTCCGCGTCGGCGCGCCGTTCAGGGTGCCCAAGTTCTTCGGCTTCACGATGCCTTCGAAGGAGAAAGAGGCAGAGGTGAACGCGCTGTTCAAGTCTGTGATCTTTCGTCCGTTGCATCCTGCTGAGAAGGGGGCTGCGGCCTGGGCGCCCTACAGGGCCGGTGTCGACGCGTCTGGGAAGCATAAGCCTGCCTGGGGGGAGTGGTGGGCCAATCAGTTGGCGTTGTCCAGGCAGTACGAGGAGTGCGAGCGGCGAGCTGGAAAGTGGTTCACGATCGAGGACATCGATTTGAACCGGGGCTCAGAGGATGGCCCGGGCCATTTTGCACAGCGCCCCAGCGCCGCCGAGTTCATGGCACGCTGGGCCGTCCAGGTCGCGACGAACCTCGACGTGGAGGCGGAGGCGAAGGGGCGGCCGCGAACCAAGGTCCGTCCGGAGGCCAAGGACTTCGAGCAGTCTGCTGAGCTGGAGGCAGTGGGGAATCGGCCTGCCGGGGAGGCAGACGAGGAGGGGGCGGGCGCCGGCGGCGGAGCGCTGGACGGTTTTGTTCAGGAGGTGGACAAGGGCGAGGCGGACGAAGCGTGGGCGGCGCACCGACAGATGCCCGCGCACGCCTTGAAGGATAGCGAGGTGCCCGCGGTGGCCCAGTTGGAGCTTATTCGTGGGTCGGCACAAAGCTTGGTCTATAAGAATATCTTTCTTGACGGCTATGCGAAAGACCATAAGCCGCAGCCTGCTGTCGCGAGTACTGGACTGCAGACCGGCTTCCGCGGTCTCGAGTTGGACGACTCCCAGTTCGAGGAGGGCAAAGCACAGCAGAAGGAGGCGTTCCGATACAGGAAAAAGGGAGCAGAGGGCTTGCCTGGGGATGGCGACGGGCGGAGCGGCCTCGCGGGTTCGGCGCCTGCCGTGCTCGTGCCTGGTCGGCCGCCGGCGCCCACGGTTGCCGGCGACGAGAAGCGGCCGCCGCGGGCGCGCGACATCGCGGAGAGGCTGTTTGACGAGTGGGCGAACAGGGCGGAGAACCCCGTGACGTTCAATCCGGAGCAGAAGGCGGTGGTCGCCCTGCTCGTGGGCCAGGTGGAGGCCATCGTGGCATACCATCAAGATCTGGACAGCGGAAGAAGCCCCAAGCCGGTGGAGCAGATGGCTCTGCTGTTGCACGGGGAGGGCGGGACGGGGAAGACGGAGGTGGTAAAACTGCTGCGACGTCTGCTCAACGAGGTGTTCGGCGCGGGATCGGAGATCGCCGTGGCCTCGTCGAACAGCGCTGCGCGCGTCATCGGGGGGGAGACGATCCACAGCGGCTTCGGGCTGAGCGGCCAACAGGCCATGGATATCAGAACGCTGTCTAGACAGAAGGTCGATGACATCGTGGACCGCATGAACGACCTCAAGGCCGTCATCGTGGAGGAGGTGTCCATGGTGCCGCCCCAGCTTCTCGGCGCTGCATCGTTTCGCATGTGCAAAGCCCGTAAGGCTCAGTATAATTTCGATGTGAACCTGTACATGGCGCGGGGCCACATGTTCGGGAAGGTTCCGATTGTCATGTTCCTGGAGATTTTTATCAGTTGGGGCCGGTGAGCGGCAAGGGCAGAAGGTCTTCCTTGCTGCAGCCCGAGTCGCCCGAGGCGCCGGTTCACGTCCGCAATGGGCAGTCCATGTTCCTGGACGGGCTCACCCACGCGATGTTTCTGTACGAGACGCACCGCTTCAAGGACCGTCTCGTTACTCCGCACGCGCCCTGCCCTTTCATGCCCGGCTTCTTGAAGACCATGAGGCAGGGCAAAAAGTTTCCGGCCGAGCAGAAAAGGATGGTGCAAAAGTGGGTGGTCCGACCTGGTAAGAACGACAAGCGGTTGCAGGACCCCCATGTCAAGGACGGGTTCGAGATGGGCATCGCCTGGGAGGCCGTGCACAGGCAGATGCAGTATCGGGCCGTGCGAGAGGCCAGGGATAAAGGGCAGATGCTGCTGTACGTGCAGGCCGTGGACCTGCCTCCAAGGCCATTCGGTGCGGAGCATCACAAGGCCATGCTTCAGGTGCCGAACGTGAACAACACTGGTCACCTCATCGGCATGTGCCCGCTGTACATCGGCATGTGTGTGCGGTTGAACGTGAAGTTGTCGGCGAAGCACCAGATCGTCCAGGACGCCGTGGGGGAAGTCGTGGACGTGAGGTTCCATCCGCGAGAGTTCGAGACGCCAGACGCGGATTGGCGCGAAAAGAAGCTTCACGACGCCCACCGGATCGGTTATTATCAATGCAAATGTTTGCCGCGCGGTGTCCTCGTCAGGTTTGATGGCCTCGAGAAGGACTTTGGGTTCGGAAAAGGGGTTGTGCAGATCGCGCCGCACAGGGCGTCCTGGGAGTGGAACCATCACTACGAAGACGAGGGCGAGCGAAAGCTTCGGAAGGTGAAGGTAACGAGGTACCAGATCCCGTTGCTGCCAGAGAAAGTTCGTACCGTGCAGACTGCGCAGGGCATGGGCATGGATGCGGCCACCATGGTGCTCCAGAA
>CAUYUJ010002674.1:0-55000 GCA_963575745.1 Prorocentrum cordatum
ATTTCGGCACACCCCTCACACTTTTCGTGGCCCCATAGGGAGCCTCACCTGAGGCCCCAGTGGCGGGAGTCGCACGCGTGCCCGCGCCCTACCCGGCGGCTACCCGGCACACCACTCACACGTTTCGTGGCCCCAGCGGGGGTTCCACCGATTGCCCCAGTGGCTGGACTCGCATGAGTGACCGCGCCCATTTTGGCACACTCCTCACATGTCGTTTCGCGGCCCCATGGGGAGCTCCACCGAAGGCCCCGCCGTCTGCTGCTCCCCAGGGCCGCGCCGAGATGGTCGCAGTTCAGCCGTAACGGGTTACATCCTGATGTAACCCGTCACGGCCGACCTCTGCGACCCCATCAGCAATGTCGCTCTCTCCTCCCCGCTCGCACCGTAGTCCGTTCACGAGCCCCCTTCCTGAGTTTCCACCTCTCTTGTGTTGTACTCTCAGCTGCATATGGCTGCGTCAATCGCCATGCTGATGAAGGCGAATATGCGCTGCGCTTACAGTCGGACCGAGGTATAAGAATGAGGCCGGTTCGGGAAAAAGGTACCCTAGTGTTCTTCGTGTTTGTTGGGTGTCTTTGTGCACCCTGTGGAGGTACCTTTGGATGCTCTATGAGTTTTGGCCGGCGGAGGGTCTCATATTCTTGGGGGATGTTATTCTGGCCCAGGTGCGACAGTACTCTGGGCTGTTTCTGGTTGCGTTTTTGGCCATGAGAGACAAGGCGACTACGCGTCTTGACTCTCATGCGAAAATCACAGAGGCCCTGCAATTTCATCGCACCTGCGCTGATGCGAACATCGTATGTCCAACAGCGCGCGGCGCTTATGCGAACATCGCATTTTTAGCAGAGGCCCTGTCTCCATCCGTGTAACCTTTGTGAGTAATTTGTTAGGATCAACGGGAGCTTGTATACACCCGTTGTGTGTAGCCCGGGAGTTGTTGTAGTTTGTGAGGGAGGCATCAAGCGAACCGCCCAGCCCAGCCCCTAAGGACAAGCCTGTCGTGTGCGACGGGAAGAGGTCCTTCTCCGTGGACAGGGGAGGAGGTAGGAGGAGGAGGAGGAGGAGAGGAGGAGGCGAGGAGGCGGAGGAGGAGGCGTATGGAGGCGGCGGTAGGCAATAGGTGGCGGAGGAGGGGGAGAAGGAGGAAGAGGAGGAAGGAGGAAGACTGAGGAGGAGGAGGAGTAGGAGGACGAGGAGAATGAGGCGCAGGAGGAGGAGGACGAGAGGAGGAGGAGGAGGGGATAGAGTAGGAGCAAGGCGGAGGGGGAGGCGGGGGAGGAGGCGTGGGAGGCGGGGGAGGAGGGGGAGGACGGGGAGGAGGTGAAGGGGGAGGAGGAGGACAAGTGTAAACCCAAGAGCCATCAACGATGCTGGAATTAGTCCTCCCTCCGAGCTCCCTCTTCATAGGCCCCTGCAATGATTCATTTCCATTGAGGGAACTGCCTCGTTGGAGGACAACTGTTTGAAGATCCTGAAGCATGCCAAACCATTGATCTCTGGATTTCAACGCCACGGATCAACCTGACTGTTGCGTCTCGACGATCCTGAATCGTGCTAGAACGCCATGCCTAGGACTTCAACACGGAGAATCAACGTAACTGTTGCACCCCGCATAATCCTGAATCCTTCCCAAACGCCATTTCTGGTACTTTCATGATGGGGCTCCGTGAAACTCTTGCAAACATTTAAAACGAATGCGCTCGGTGCTCAGGCGAGAGCCACATTTTGAAAGTGGCCCGCCCTCAATCCGCGAAGCTCTTGCAATTGTTCAGAACGAATGTGCGCCGCGCTAAGGCGAGAACCACCTCGTGCGTTTTGGCGATCCGGAATCATGTCATAAAAGCAAGTTTTGGATATAAACGCCGCGAATCAACATATTTGTTGCACCCGCATAATCCTGAATCCGTCTGAAACATCATGTTTGGTACGTTGATCATGAGAACCCGTGAAATTCATGCATTTGTTTTCAACGAATGTGCGCGGCGCTGAAGCGAGAAACACATTTTGAAAAGGAACCGCCCTCAATCCGGGGAATTCTTGCACATGTTTACAACGAGTGTGCGCGGCGCTAGGGCGAGAGCCATGTTTTGAAAACGGCCCGCCCTTAATCCGTGAAACTCGGAGGGAGGAGGAGGAGGAGGAGGAGGAGGAGGAGGAGGAGGAGGAGGAGGAGGAGGAGGAGGAGGAGGGGAGGAAGAGGAGGAGGAGGAGGATCGAGCAGTACAGGCAAGACGCCGAACTATGGACCGCCTTGGGCACAGGAGGGGCTCGGATTTTTGGGCCGCCACTTGCACTTATTTGGTTGGACCTGTTTGTGGCCTGGACCCGCCGTGGCCAGAATTCGCCCTTCGTTCCTGATAATGCGCTTCACATGGTAGCACGATGGCTGTGAGGGGCTCTCGCCGAGCTTCGGCCCCCAGCCTCGATCACCTCCCTGGTCCCCCAGGCCGGTGCCTGCGAACGCCCGAAGGAGGTGAGCACCAGGTCGAGGGCGGGCCTCCTGGGGCCCGCCTCTGCACAATTGCTCAGGGCCGTTCCTCCGGGAGGCTGCTGAAATCACCCGCACATTCGACCTTCCCAGTATCGTAAGGCGGGGGAGGAAGAGGAGGAGGCGGAGGAGGAGGAGGAGGACGAGAAGAAGAAGAAGAAGAAGGATGAGGAGGAGAAGAGGGAGCAGCACGAGGAGGAGGAGGAGGAAGAGGAGGAGGAGGAGGGAGGAGGGGGTGGAGGGCGGGCGGCAGGGAGGGAGGCGGGAGGGAGGGCGGGAGGGAGGGAGGGGGGAGGGAGGGACGGAGAGGAGGAAGGAGGGGAGTGAGGAGGGAGGAGGGAGGGAGAGAGGCGGAGGAGTGAGAGGTAGGAGGGAGGGAGGGAGGGAGGGAGGCAGGGAGGAAGGGAGGCAGGGAGGGAGGGAGGAGGAGGAGGAGGAGGAGGAGGAGGAGGCGCAGGATTTGAGGAGGAGAGGTGGAGGAGCCGGAGGGGGAGTAGGAGCAGGAGATGGAGGAAGACAAAGAGGGAGGGTGGTAGAGGAGGCGGAGGACAGGTGGAGGAGGAGGAGAAGCAGGATGAGATGGAAGATAATCGTTTTTTATGTCATGTCCGATTTGCTTCGCTGCTTTTTGTCTCCACGGCTGGATTACGATGAAGATGAAGATGATGATGCTGGTGATGAAGGTGATGATGATGATGATGGTCATGCTGATAACGATGATGATGCTGATGATGCTGATGATGGTGGTGATGGTGGTGATGACGATGATGCTGCTGATGATGGTGGCGGTGACGAGGGCGATGCTGCTAACGATATGATGGGTGCTGGTGATGCTGAAGATGATGCTGATGATGATGATGCTACTGCGACTGCTGATGATGATGCTGCTGATGATGCAAGTGATGCTGACGGCGATGACGATGATGTTGATGATGCTGTTGTTGATGATGGTGATGACCATGTTGATGCTGATGCTGGTGATGATGATGCTGATGGTGATAACGGCGACGATGCTGATGATGATGTCGATGATGTTGGTTATGTTGATGCTGGTACTGATGATGATGTTGTCGTTGATGATGATGCTGATGATGATGATGGTGACACTGCTGCTGCTGGTGATAATGATGGCGATAACGATGCTGATGATGGCGATGTTGGTGATGCTGCTGCGGACGGTGATGATGCTGCTGCTGATGATGATGACGATGATGATCGTGATGACGCTGATGATGATGACGACGATGTTGCTGGTGATGATTATGATTATGATGACGACGATGCTGATGATAACGATGATGATGATGATGATGATGCTGATGCTAATGATGCTGATGATGATGATTATGATGATGTTGCTGCTGCTGTTGCCGATGCTGATGCTGCTGCTGCCGCTGATGATAATACGGACGATGCTGACGACGATGATGATGCTGACGACGATGATGCTGATTATGATGCTGATGATGATGATGCTGATTATGATGATGATGATGATGATGATGATGATGATGATGATGATGATGATGATGATGATGATGATGATGATGATGATGATGATGATGATGATGATGATTATGGTTATGGCTATGACTATGATTATGCTTATGAGTGTGAGTATGATCATGATTACAGCGATTTTGATTATAATCCTGCTGGTGATGATGGATTCGTGGTAGTAGTAGGGAAAAAAGAAAAAAAAAAGGAGAAGAAAAGAAGTAGGGGGAGGCGGAGAAGGAGGAGGCGGAGGAGAAGGAGGAGGAAAGGGAGGGCGGATGCCGCTGACGAGTCGGAAGGAGGAGGAGGAGGCGGGGCAGGAGGAGGAGGAGGTAGGGGGAGGCGGAGGATGAGGAGGCACAGGAGGAGAGGAAGAACGAGGCGGCGACGAGGAGGAGGCGCAGGAGGAGGAGGAGGAGCAGGAGGAAGAGGCGGCGGATGAGGCCTCGTGGAGGAGGAGGAGGCGGAGGCGGAGGCGGCGGCGGAGGCGGAGGAGGAAGAGTGGGAGGAGCAGGATGATGAAGATGATGATGATGATGATGAGAGGGAGGCGGCGGGGAGTAGGAGCCATGAGAGGAGCAGGAGGAGGAGGAGACAGGAGGAGGATCTGACAAGCTGCCAAGGACAGCGAGGCGGGCTCCGCCTCTTGGACCCCACAGTCCCTGAGCCGACTAGGGATTATCAAGGGGGTGCACCCGTACCTTGGGGAACCCCAAATCGCCGCACTTTATTGATTTTGTGATGTGTTTTTTTTTTTCTATGTATTTTGTATTGTTTTTTTGTATGATTTCTTTGTATGTTTGTTGGGTCGGTTGCTATGTTTTTTTTTTTGTTTATTTTATTATTTTTTTTTTTTTTTCTTATTTTTTATGTTTTTTTTTAATTTTTTTTTATTTGTTTTTTTTTTTTTTTAATATTAATTTTTTTTTTTTTTATTTTTTATTTTGTTAACGAGGCGAAACCTCTACTTCTCTTTATGGCTAGCAACCCACGATGCAACGCACTGGACGGAACAAAATAATATTGGCATTGCTGGGGTCTCACGAAGGCAGTGAAACGGCCAACTGGGGTTTGGGCGGAGAGCGGCCAAGCAAGGATGGGGGGAGGAGGAGGAGGGAGGACGAGGATCGACTGAGGACGAGCCGGGCGAGGTCCCCACGTGGAAACGAACAGGAAAAATGGAGTGGAGGTGCGCGCAGCGACCTAGCCTAAACAAGCGCGGCGCTGCGGATGCCAAGAATGCTGCCGTAATGGTAAATCGGGCTGGCCGAAACAACGGACCGCAGCGTAGTTGGGCATGCCATGCAAAGCCTTAGCCCACAGTCTTAGGATAATTCACGGGACATCGCGTAACACCGCGCGGCCTGTAATCATGGAGTTCCAGCCCTGTTTGTTGAGTCGGCCTGGCCGAAACAACGGGCCGCAGGCTAGTTGGGCATGTGGTGCATAGCCGTAGCCCACAGCCGTGGCAAGTTCCAGTGATGCCGGATGCTGGCCCTAGCCTAAACACGCGCGGTTCCGCGGGCACCGGAAACCCGGATCCTGCCGTGAATTGTGAATCGGGCTGGCCGAAACAACGGATCGCGAGCTAGTTGGGTATGCTGCGCATAGCCTTAGCCCGCAGTTCTGGCAGAATTCCCAAGAGCCTAAAGAGGGGAGTGAGGAGGCAGTGGAGCGGGCCAACTGGGGCTTGTGCGGAGGAGCGGCCAAGCAAGGACGGGGGGAGGAGGAGGAGGGAGGACGAGGAGCCAGTCCTGCAGTGCCTAATAATGCTTGGCCCCCCGCCCCCCGCTAAGGGACCTTGGTCCTGGCTGGCGCCAGTCGTGCAGCAGTCCTGGCTGACGCCATTCGGTGTCTTGGGCCTGTTTTGGGCGAGCGGGGGTCTGCAACGGATTTCGACAAAATTGTCGTAATCCGTTGCGCGGCTTTGAGGCGGTCTTGGGGCGCTGTCGGAGCGTTCTTGGCTGTTGGAGCCTCTCAGGTGGTGTCTCGGGCCTGTTTTGGGCGAGCGGGGGTCTGCAACGGATTTCGACAACATTGTCGAAATCCGTTGCGCGGCATTGAGGCGGTCTTGGGGCGCTGTCGGAGCGCTCTTGCGGCTTCTCATTGTGGAAGTAATCAAATAATCAATATTGATGTGGATAATCCCCCTCTTCGGCTCCCACTGCCGCACGAACACCAACCTGATTCCCCACGGCCTCAAACGAAGACGGATGACCGAAACGGAATAACCTAATTACGCCTAGCCCACCCCCTAACAGGCAACCAGTGGACCGGCAGTTGGGAGTTGGATTACTGCGCGGTGCTATACCACTTGTAACCCACCTGGCTGGGGCGGCCCCCAGTGGTGCACGGCACACCTAAGGTAGGTCGCCCCCCCCCCGCATAAAGGCGACCACAGTTGGATAATGTTTTCCTCCGCGGAGTGCGCAAAGTCGGTGCCGGCGGAGGGAAGAATGACAGGAGCGGCGGCCGTTAGGCTACCTTCTCTTGTCACGCTTGATAAAAGCTGCCTTGCCCCCCCTCAAACGGGGGGCTGCACAGGTTATCGCTCGTCAAACAGAGTGCCCGCAGGATCGCGGCGGACGGCGGCCTCTCGAGAGGTGGGCGGTAATGTTGGGATTGGCTTGTGTTTGAGAAGGAATGTGGGGAAGGGGGCGCTGGGCTGGTGGCTGACCCGCCACAACAGGCCGGGGCATGATAGTGGGAGGGTGGCAAGCGAATGAAGCTGAATGACATCATGTGAAACATTATGCGCAATGATCAACGCACGCGAAGCCGACGAGACTTGGTCGCTCTTCCTACCCCTGCTGGGGGTCTAGGTCACGCGGAACGGCGGCGGCGGAGGAGGAAGAGGAGGAGGTGGGGGCCTGGCTCGCCGGGGGGGTCAATTCCCGACGGAGCGCGAGCAGCGTGCCAAATGGCGTCGAGTCGCCCAGAATTGCCCCGTTCCCGCGCCGGTAATTGAGGGACTGACCCTTGCACGCCCTAGTTCAAGTGGTTCCCGCTCGACGGAGATCTCGGGCGGGGAGGCATCCGTTCTCTAAATTAACCGCGCGCGCCGCGGACGGGACTGGGGCGCCGTGGGCCGACGTCGAGCGTCGGCGGGGGAAGGCGGCGCAACTGGGGTAGCACTGGAAAGCTTGAGCCACCTAATTTGCGGCGGTGGCAATAGCCGCCTTAGCATACTAGACCCAATGTAAGTGGACCCCCCCCAGTGTTAGGCAGGCCAGGCCGGGCATGCCGAAAGACCCCGCCCACTGGCTGGGGAGCGAAACGGCCCTGCATGGGGGCCCGGCTATTCCCCCTGAGCCGGGCAAGCCGAGACAGGGATGCCGAGGGTAAAAGGAGAGCCCCACCCCCTAAGCCCTGAAGCGCAGGGATATAGGTGTGGCCCCAAGGAACCAACACCCTGATCGGGGAAACCTTAACTCAAAACATCTTCGCCTCTGCTCTGGCGACTGGGAATTTGCGTGACCCTAAGAGCTTCAAAAGTCACGCAAATTCAAGGATCTTCGACCGAAGCCCTAGCAGAATTTGCCAGATCTTGCCTACCTAGTGCGGCGTGCTACCAGAACTCCAGCCGTGTTTGTTGAGTCGGGCCGACCGAATCAACGGACCGCAGGCTCGATGGGTATGCGAAGCAAAGCCGTAGCCCACAGTCCTGGCGGAGTTCCAGTGCGCACGGCGCTGGTCTTTCCTACCTAGTGCTGCTTGCTACCAGACTCCAGCCTTATTTGTTGAGTCGGGCCAGCCGAAACAACGGACCGCAGGCTAGATGGGTATGCGTGGCATAGCCGTAGCTCACAGTCCTGGCGGAGTTGCAGCGCGGACGGCGCTAGCCTTGCCCACCGAGTGTTGCTTGCTATCAGAACTCCAGCCATGTTTGTTGAGTCGGACCAGCCGAAACAATGGACTGCGGGCTCGATGGGTATGCGAAGCTTAGCCGGTGCCCACAGTCCTGGCAGAGTTCCAGTGCGAACGGCGCCACCCCATACAGCCTCAGCGCAACTGAAGACCGGCATCCCTACATGCGGCTTGCTACCAGAACTCCAGCCGTGTTGTTGAGTCGGACCGGCCGAAACAACGGACCGCAGGCTCGATGGGTATGCGAAGCATAGCCGTTGTCCGCAGTCCCGGCAGAGTTCCAGTGCGGACGGCGCTAGCCTATACAGACTCAGCGCCCGAAGCCCTAGCAGAATACCCGAGATTTTGCCTGCCTACGTGCGGCGTGATACCAGAACTCCAGCCGCGTTGGTTGAGTCGGGCCAGCCGAAACAACGGACCGCAGGCTAGATGGCTATGCGAAGCATAGCCGTAGCCCACAGTCCTGGCAGAGTTCCAGTGCGCACGGCACTAGCCAATACAGACGCTGCAAAGGGGGGTATGCGAGACAAAGTCTGAGCCCACAGCCCGGCGGGGAAAGCGCACTGTTACGGGCAACCCTTTTATCTACAATAGCATAGTGAAACAGACGACCCCCTTATAACTATCGACCTGCGCACGGCCGCTGCTGGGAAGATGGCGGGTGCGGCCATCTTCCCACCCCCCCGGGCGCTTTCGACGAGAGCAGGCAGCAGGTGGGAAGAGACGAGATCAGACAGCATGCGGGAAGATGTGGGGGGCGCCCATCTTCCCACCCCCCTCAATGTGCGGCCTGCCCCACAACATGCCGATAACCCCCGGCCCAGACAGGATGGACAAGATGATGAACAAATAATACGGCCAGAAACTGACTCGCTTGGTGGCTACCCACTCCAAGCGGCTTGCCCCTCCATTCGGGGACCGCGATGGAAGCCAAGCTTACCATATAAGATGGGAGACAGAGAGGGAGAGAGAGAGAGAGAGGAGGTGGAACGGGCGGGACAGAGGGGCGGGCGAGAGAACTGGGAGGGAAAGGGGGATACGGGGGCTGCCTGGGCTAGGGACAGCACGTGGAAGGAGCGAAGGGTGGAACATGCCACACGAACCGTGCATGGAGAAGGGAACACTTGCTACGGGCCTGGGGAAACCCAGCTACCTACTGGCCTGATTCGCCCTGGTGGCGAAGCCCCACCCGAGCTCAAGGGATGTGCTCGTCGGAGACTCTTTGTCCCCTTACAGGTCGCCCCGTGCGTCCTCCCCGAATACTCAGCCTGGGGCCGTGCGCACTCGGATGCTGATAGGCGGAGGAGGGCAGGAGGACGGACGGTGGAGGAGGAGGAGGAGGAGGAGGAGGCGGAGGAGAGGAGGAGGACGAGGATGGGAAGGGCGGGGTGCGGAGTAGGGAAGTGAGGAGGAGGAGGAGGAGGAGGAGGCGAGGGAGAGGAGGAGGAGGAGGAGGAGGAGGGTGAGAGGGGAGGGGACGGGGTGGCACTGGAGCGAGAACGTATTGGCCAGGGTGCGCACGTCGGCCGTGGGCGGCAGGCGTTGTGCCCAGCTGGACCGGAGGGGGCGGCGCTGTGCCTGCCGGGGCCGCCTCTGCTGCTGGGCTCTGCACGCCTGCGCGCCTGCGCCTGCGCGCCTGCGCGCCTGCGCGCCGCGCCTGCGCGCCTGCGCGCCTCGTGCCGTGGCTCCCGCGCCTGCGCGCCTGCTGCTGGGGTCTGCACGCACGAAATGGGTACTGAAAGGATCGGTACAATGCCCAACAGCGGATCTTGTTCGGTTTGGACAGGGCTCGCTGTCCACGCCGCCGTGGCCCGTGTCCATTCGAGACAGGAGGCCGCCTGCCCCACAGCGGCCGCTGTTGGTTTGGGGCAACAGTTGCTGTTGGGCATAGTACCCGTTTTTCCGGTACCCATTTCGGGCGTCCAAATGGGGGTCGCTGCCTCCCGCGCCTGGTCGCGCCTGCTGCTGGGGGTCTGCTGCTGTTGGTGGCGCCCTCCGGCCCCCCAGAGAGGGCTAGCCAGGCTCGGCGGCGAGCGATGGGGGGGAGCTTCGAGGTCCGAGCTTCGAGGTCCGAAGTCTTCGGGCGCGTTCGCAGCCTCTCGGCGGTCGTCCGCCCGCGGGGTGCGTTCCAGCTGCCGCGCCTCGCCCGAGGGCGTTCCGGGGATGCCCAGATCGCCCCGGACGGCCGCCGGAGACTTGCCGGGGGCGGAGAAGAGGGGGGTGATGACTACGGGGGGGTGGATCTCATGGCGGGGGCCATGATATTTCCTCGGATTTCATGGCGCCTCTTCTTATTTCATTACGTCCCTGGCCCCCCCGCTGGGCCGCGCACATGCCGCCGGTCATGATGTGCACCCCCTCCTCTTGGACACCCCCCTCTTGGCCGCTCCCGAACTTGAGTTATGACCCGAAAATTGAACTCGGCGGCGCGCTCGGGGGTGAAGTGAGAAGGAGAAGGTCTTCTCAGAAGGCGGCGGGACTTCTCAGAAGCCTGCCGGCCTTCCGAGAATGTGTCGGTGTCTTCGGGGAAGGCTTGGAGCATTTCTTAGATGGCCGGGGACTTCCGAGCCTTCTGAGAAGGCCCGCCCCTTCTGATTTTCCCCCCCGGGCTCGCCGCCGACAATCTCAAGGCACCGCAACAGAAGTCACACCACTCGTTGTCTTACAGTGGGGGCCCATGCCAAGAAACACCCTGTTTGCCTCCAGGGTGCAATGGGTTTCTTGGGTTTCGACGGTTTTGCTGTGGAAGGTGCGACGTTCCCACACTAACCTGGGGTCTCAGGGTTATGGAAGACTCCTTGTGGACTGGCCTCCACTGCATCAGCGCACGGGCACTCGTTCAGAAACTAATCACTCGTGCCAACGGCTGCGGTGAGTGGGGAAACGCGGAAGCATGCACGAGCGGAGGCTCGAGGCAAGAAAGGAGAGGAGACTGGAGACAAACGAGGGGAAGAGTGTGAGTTGAGAGGAGCGGAAGTTGGTCTCCTCGGGGGCGCCCCTCGTCGCCACGGCCGGACGCAGCTCTGGAGGGGTCCGTTGACCGATCTGAGCTTGCGCTGCCTCAACCCGCCCTGCTCCGAGCTCCTCCCCGTCTCCTTGGAGGTTCCCCTCCTCTCGGCCTCGCCCGCTTTCGGCAGCAACTCGTGTGAGCCATGCACACCCTCGTAATTCCGCCTTTCGCGTGCCTCGGCGTCGACGAGCGTCGTGTAGTCGATTCAGCACCGATGTAGCGCCGACCAGCGTCGATCCGCAAGAGCCAACAAGACGGTGCAGCCCAGACGCCGAAAGAAGGGCCGCTTTGGGTTCGGAAGGGGCTCGACGTTCCTTATGGCGTTCCGTGACTGTTCCTCTAACCTTCCCCGTGCACCCAGGCACTCCTGGTGCCGAAGGGGGGGGGGTTCGCTCCTTAGCTAGAGGAGGAGCAGGAGGAGGAGCAGGAGGAGGAGGAGGAGGAGGAGGAGGAGGAGGAGGAGCAGGAGGAGGCGGAGGAGGAGGAGGAGGGGGAGAGGAGGAGGAGGAGGAGGAGGAGGAGGAGGACGGAGGAGGAGGAGGAGGATGAGGGGCAGGAGGGGGGGAAGGAAGGGAAGGGGGAGGAGGAGGGGGAGGAGGAGGGGGAGGAGGAGGAGGGGAGGAGGAGGAGGAGGAGGAGGAGGAGGAGGAGGCAGGGCCTGCTTCGCCCTGCCGGCTGCATGGCGGCCTCCCCCTGGGCTGCCACCGAGTCCGCCTCGCCCCGCTCGGCCTGCCAGGGGCTCCTTCGCGGGGGCCGCGCGCGCCGTCCAGGCGTCTCCCGCCGCTCCCCTCTCGGGGCGGCTCCTCCGGCGCCTCGCGCCCCCGGCGCCTGGGGGTCGTGATCACCACCGGCGGGGATCGATTCGAGCGCCTCCTCCCTCCTCCCTCCTCCCTCCTCCTCCCTCCTCCGTAGCCATTTTGGCTCAAGGTTTGGCTCGAGCGGTTGCACAACCGGTTCCGCGCCGATCCCCGCCGCGACGCCCTATCGGGCCGCCATCTGCCAGGCGCGACGCCTGCCTACTCTCCTCCTTCCTATCCCCAGCGGCCTCGCGACGAGCCCGCTCCTCATCGCAGAGCGCGCAAGCAGCGCGCCAACGCCCGCACTCTTTTAAGGGTGCACAAGGCTGCGATGATGCTCTCGCAGCACCACGCCTTTCAGGGTATCCCCCAGCAAGGCGCTGTTCCTCCTACCTTACCCCCTCAGCATGCGCCTCCTCACTCGCCAACAGCTGGGCTGCAGCAGCACGGCATGGCTACTTCTCCCACCCAGCGTTTGGCTGCTCCTCCCTCGCCGTCTCTTTATGCCACGCGCCTGCCCATGGACTTTTTTCCTCCACCCCAGCAGCCAGTGCACCAGAAAGGCAGCGCCCCGCCCGAGTTCTGGTATTGCCTGCAATGTGGCCGGGCCAATACCACTATGGACGCCTCATGTCCCAACTGTTTTCCGACTCGGGCAGCAGGTCACCAACATGCGAAGGTCGGCCCAGCCAAAGGTCAGGGGCAGCACAGGCCCCTGCATGATGGGGGCGCGGGGCCGGGACACAAGGGCCCTCGCTCCTTTTCCGGTAGCACGGGGGGGGTGCACCTGGGCAAGGGCCACGCACCGACAGGTGCGCCGTCTTTCGATCAGGTGGCTGCATGGGCAGCGGAATACGGCCTGCTCCCCGCACCCCCAGGAGATCATGCGGTCCAAGAGGCTGGGATCTCCAGCAAGGAGCGCAAGAAGCGCGAGAAGGACGATGCTCGTAGAGCTCGCGAGTACCAGCGCAGAGACGGGGAGCAGCCTCCATTGAAGGCTCCTGGCACCCCACACGGGGCTAGGGACACAGGTATCATAGGACAGTCTCCCCAGACACAGCCTTCCCCTTTTGCGCCTCCTCAAGACGGTGCGGCCACTCCCCCTGCACTCTTCGGCCCAACCTATGTACAGCAGTCTCCTTTCCTCGCGGCCTCCGCCTCGCTCGGAGCGCTGGATCCCGCCACTGAACTCTCGGAGGCGGAGCTCACAGCGCAGTGCCCTACCCTCACCCCAGACGAGGCGCACTCTCACTCAGCCTGGCTTTACCCCCCGCTTGAGCCCGACCGCCTGCTGGAGCACCGCAAGGCCCTTGCAATGAGCAAGGAGGCGCTAATCCTGCAGCTCAGGGCCTCAACTCTCCTAGGACACTCCGATATGCGTATCACCGAGATCCGAAAGGAGATTTCACTAGTTAATTTTCAATTGGCCAATGCGAGGGATCCGCTGGCCAAGATCAGTGAGCAGGAGCACGTGGTGGCCTCCCTGCAGGCCGATTGTGAGCAATTGGCAGCCAAACAAGCGCAGGCGGAGGAGCACGTGCGCAACATCGCCCTGGCCCTTCAGACCGCACAAGCGGACCTCAGCCAGGCTTCCATGCTACTAGCTTATTTCAAGTCGCAAGCACCGCCAGCCGCCGCCATCACTGACTCGCTCATGATGGGGGACGCGGCGGAGGAGCCAGGTGCAGCACACCGCACTGCGGCACTCTCTGCAACGCACACAGGCGAGGAGCAAGCCGACCCACATGACCTGGGAACGGCCACACCCCTCACGGCAGCGCCGGCCTCTCCCCCACTCCTCCACTGCCCTGCGCCCCTCCCAGGCATCCAAGGGTTGGAACAGCCTTACATCACATCACTCTCCGCGGCCATGCAAAGCAACGCCGAGGTCATGGCCAGGGAGGTTGCCACCATCAAGGCAAATTTTGACTCCCAGGCCCAAGCCATGCGCAACTCAGTAGACACCCTAGTCTCACAGATCAAGGCCGGGCAACTAGTGCCAGCCGCCGCCTCTAGCCACGGCGCTACGGTCCGAGGGGGGACCACAGCGCCGTTAGGATGTGAACAGGCCCGCGCTTCCCCCAAAGCAGGCCCGCTTTTCCGCCTAGGTTTCGTGCCCAAACCCGGGCCGGCGCCAGTGCCCAAGTCGCCGACAGGGGAGGCGATCACCACTGCGCCCTCGTTTCAAGATAGCTCGGTTAGGGAGGAAGTTATCAACCAGCAAAGCCCGGCAGCAGCTTCCGTAGAGGATCCCAACGGCATGCCCCCGCCTACCCGCTCTGCCAGCCAGCTTGGGTGGGACCTATCCGATGAAAAAGGCGAGCCAGTCTCCATGGCACCCTCCCGCCGCAGCGCAAGCGCGCAGGCCAGGGGCAGATCCGCGCGCGCGGGTCAGGCCGAGCAGCGCGCGCTTTCAGGCATCAGCGAGGAAGATTTTGTAGCTAGGCATGCAGCACGCAGCAAGAGCCCTCGTGGCTCACGTCGCCCCAGGCCCGAGACAGCCGAGGCTGAGCCAAAGGCACGTGCAGGGGCCTCCGCCCAGTCTACCCCACGCAGCCCTGCAGCTGCAATGGCAGAAGCAGAGGCTGCGGACCTTCGCGCTGAAGCCGAGGCCCACGCGGCACAAGCTGCTCAGGACGATTTAGCCCAGGCAGCGCGCGACGGCACGGTTTTTCAGGTCGCCCCCCCGGACACTGCCCACGGGTGAACCTGGGGGGGCGGCAAGGTATACGCCGCAGCCCGCTTCCGCCCATGAGGTGGATGCTACCGGTGCTTACGGCTACCTCCATACAGTTGGTCAGGGACTTCGATGTCATTTTTCCAGCTCTCCACTCCTCCTCCATCCCCACCTGGCACAGCCTTGTCTTCGATACTCCCTACGCGGCTTTTGACTCCGCGGATATATATATATATATACTGACGCCAGCGGAGGGGCCTCCAAAGGAGATCTCGCTGGCCCGCCAGCGTGGGCTTTTCTGGTCTTTGCGTGGCTTAACGGCACTCGACACTTTCTAGGCTTCCTGGGGTGTCCCACCCCGGAGACAATGGGAGCAGCTAGAGTCTCCGCTAAAGCGGAGTTCGATGCCGCCACCTGGGCGGCGTTATGGGCTCTACAGTCCCCCTTCCCTCCCGCCGTTCCCATCACCTTTCACTCAGACAACATGGACGTTGTCGCCACCGCCAAAGGCGGTACAGTGGCTGAGCCACTAATGGAGCATAGAAGCCGCCTCGACAGTCTGTGCAAGGTACTTGGCCTGAAACGCCGCTTTACATGGCAGCACGTGCACGGTCACCAAGCTGACCCGCTCAACGAAATGGTTGACACGGTCGCCAGACTATACTCCCTCGCACTGCTACCTCCGCCAGTGCTCCCGCCCCTCATGAGCTTTCTCCAAGACAATGCGCACATTTTGGAATGGCTATGGCTTGAGTGCCTTCCTCAGCAACAGCGTGCGCTCTACCCGCCGAACCATCAAGTTAGTCTCAATCCTCCTCTCCCCCCGCGCACCTCGCTTGCTGATGTTTTCCAGGTCTCTTCAAAGAGGCAGCCCCGATCGCAGACGCCACGGCATCATGCTGTCTCAGGCTAGCCTCAGCCAACATTCTCTCTCTCACGCCTGCCTCGCGCATCTCCCAAAGAGCCAGGCTTACAGGCGTGGCCGTCAAAGGACGCCTCCACCAACTGGCCGCCGCTTTTCAACGCAATGGGCTCGACGTTATCGGTATGCAAGAGACGCGAGTCACAGACACGGGCTCTGGCAAACGCCAGGTTCCCCCGTACGTAGTCTTTTTGTCAAAGTCTCAAGCTGGAACTCATGCTTGCGGCTGCGCGCTATGGGTCAACCTTGCCACGCCCGTTTTTCCCAATGCCAAAGGCATTCCCACTTTCCCTATTAAGTCTCACAGCGTGCGTATTGTACACCAAGACCCGCGCATTATCGCGGCCGTCATCAGTCAGAACGGCCTACGTTTCAGCATCCTCGTGGCACATGCTCATCATTCATGGCGTCCTCTCCACGAGCAGGTCGTGTGGTGGCAGCACCTTAGACATGTGCACGACCACATTTTACCGCAGCCCACTCCTACTCTTGTCCTTATGGACTCCAATGCTGCAGTGGGCACGCAAACATCAGCGGCCACTGGCCCACAACACGCGGAGCAAGTCAACACGGCTGGCTCCTTTTTCCATCGATTCTTACTTGCATCTAAGCTTTGGCGGCCGGCCACCTTTGTGCCGCACCCTATGGGAGCGGGCACATGGATCGCGCCAGCATGCGACCCCGCCTTCAAACAGCACTGGAAGCGCAGGGACTACATAGCTATACCCATAGGCGCCTCTGCCAATGAATGCGAAGTCAAGTATTCTCTTACTTTAGCACTCGCAGTGCTTGACCACGCTGCCCCATGCTTATTATGCCGATTCAAGCTGCAGCTCCGACCTAACGAGGACCAGGGACGCCAGGTCATGCGTATTCCGCACGACCCCAATGCATACCTCGACCCGTCGGCCAGACAGCTTTTTGAAGACACTTTCTCGCCTCCCCCTGAAGCTTTAACTTTCGACCTGCACGCCTCAGACCACGCGCTCATACTGGACAGGGAGGCGCGCAACGCCATGCGACAGGCATTTCCTCAACCCCGCACGTCTACAGGTCGCGCACCTTCCAATTCCCGCGTCTCCATGGCCACCCTTAGGCTCATGGATGCCAGAGCTTTAACTATCAGCCAAGCCGACGCGCTTCAACAGGAAGCACGCAACCTTTTCCTGCTGGCAGCTATCGCGGCATGGAAGCGATATGTGCGATCCAGGCAAGCATTTACACGTCCTAAAGCGGCACTGCGACATCACGAAGAGCTCTCGCTGATGCCCGCAATTAATAATGCTTTTGCCAAACTTGCGGAGCTCGGCGCTGCTCTCCGCAGCATGCGTGCCAGCATGGCTGACCCTAATGCCTCCATTAAATGGAAGCCCAGAATTCGCATGGCTTGCTTGCATCAGTTTTTAGCATCCTCGCCTACTCGCGTTGCTAAAACCCGTTTCCCTCATGCTTGCTCTGCGCCTACCATAGGTACCGCACACGCGGCTGCCATCCAGTTACGCGCACGCGCAAGCGCCATCAGGGCCATCGTCCTTGCTCAATTCACACAGGCAGTACGTTGCTCCGTCGACCTGGATGCCGCCTTTCACCTACAAGGCATTGCTGCCGAAGTTCACGAGGCATGGCAGACCTCACAACAACGCACTGCCTTTGCGCGCTTACGCACATTGGGCGTGGGCTCCAAAAAGAAGCTACGCTCCTCTCCCCTACCCATCCTCTCCACGGCAGCGGGCACCTTCGTGGTGGACGCCACCCAAGCGGCCGACACGTGGCTGTCCCATTTTGCTCGACAGGAGCATGGCGCAGTTATTCCGCTTAAACATGCCAAGGCCTACGACGCTAGTGCATCGTATCTGCCCGCTGACCTTACTGTGGATGTTCCCCCTCCATACTCCATCTTCTCCCTAGCGCAAATCGAGCGCGCCTATGCCAGAACCCCAGACTCGGCAGCCAGTGTGGATGGCTTCAAAGGAGCCTTTGTCAAGTCGTTCACCGTTTACTTGCGAAGCAGTATTACCCGGTCCACCTCAAGGCGCAGGTGCGCCTTGAGGAACCGCTGGCTTGGCGGGGAGGGTACAACTTCGACATTTTTAAAAGGTAAAGGCAATCCGGCCATAATGGCCAACTCCCGCTCGGTAATGGCCTCCCCCCACTTCTCCAAGCGGCATCGTGCCCTATTGCGTAAAGAACTGGTGGAATATCTTCCTCCCATGGCAGGCGCCTCACAGTCAGGCGGCATCGCTGGACGGGGCACAGATTTCGCCACGCTCGCGGTCTTAGCGCACCAAGCCTACGCAAATAGCCTGCGCATTTCTTCAGCGTACATATTTATAGACGCTGTCTCAGCCTTTTACAGGGCCCTCCGACAGCTCATATTCTATTGCGACTCGCAACAAGCTGACCTTTATTACTTAGTTGTTTCCCTTGATCTCCCTCAGGAGACAGGTGAAGAACTAATATGACATTTGCTCTCTGCCCCTCCTATTCTGCAGGAGGCTGGTCTCCCCCCGCATCTCCATGCTCAAATCTCGGCTGCATGCGAGCATACCTGGGCCTTCTACCCAGGAGCCTCAGGGGTTGCACTCACATTACGTGGCACCATCCCAGGACAGCAGCTCGGAGACGTTCTTTTCAACTTCCTCATGGCCCGAGCCAACAATGAAGCTGTCAAGCAGCTCACCGAATCACCACATGCACACCTCATTCTCAATGTCCAGGTGAACAAGGATGCCCCGCGCTCTTTTTTCGCTCATCACAAGGACAATATTGCCTCCGCAGAGACAGAAGTGCACCAATATCTGGACTCATGCTTTTTCGATGACGGTGCATATGCCTTCCTTGGTCCCACTTAAGGAGCTATTTGACGCCATGCCCGCGCTAATGGCCACCATAGTTGAAGCCTACGCGCTCTCAGGCATCAAGCTAAATTTTCAAGTCAACAAGACCATGTGCCTTTTTCAGTTTAGAGGGGGAGCTTCCATATCCCTTCGTCGCAAGCTTTGGGACCCCCAAGGGCTCAATGGGCACATGCTAGTCTCACCTGCTCTAGGGCATTCGCCTTTTTCCCTCCACTTCGCCAGAATATACACATATCTAGGTACGCACCTGGACGAAAAAGGCAGTATAGGCCCCGAACTCGCCCACAGGCGATCGGAGGCGGCCCCCAGTTGGCGTAATCTTGCCAGGCAATTCTTGCGCCACTCTTCCAGTACCTGGCTGCATGAGCACCTGCATTTACTGGACTCCCTCATCCTCTCTTCCCGCCTTTTTAATGCCGCTGTTTGGCCATTGCTCACTGGACCGCAAATAGTCTCCTTACAAGGAGAGCTCATGAGAATGTACAGGCGCTTGCTCCACCTCCCAAGGTGCGACAGCACGGCAGAGCGAGACTCATTTATCCTGGCCAAGGTCTGCAGACCCCCTCTACCGCACATCTTTAGTGCAATGCGTCTGCGCCTCTTTGGCAGGCTCCTCCGCACGGGACCTCCGCACCTCACCTCCCTGCTGGCCAAATTAGCCGCAGACGTCCCAGACTCATGGCTGGCCCTGGTGCAGAAGGACCTTCAGTGGCTGGGCGAGTTTTCTGCCAATCTAGAACAAATGCCCTCGCCAATGTCGCACCTGGACCAGTGGGAGGCCCTCGCTCTCCAATCCCACACAGGATGGAAGCGCCGAATTCGCAATGCCCTCACAGCGGGAGCACAGCATTTCGCTCGAGCAGCACTCGCCGAGGCAGCTGCCAAGCACTTTTTTACCATTACTGTCCCATGTGGGATCCCCCTGCCGACGGACCATGTACAGCACCCGATCGAGCAGCAACGTCTGGCAGCGCACTACCCAGCGGTGCTCACTTGTCCATGGTGCGCGCGCACATTTCTAAAATTTCGAGGGCTAAAGCAACATGTTGCCCAGGCGCATTGGACCTTGCCCCACGGGGTCAAAGGCCTAGTACCGGACACCCAGGCGTGCCCGGCCTGCAGTCTCCCCTTTGGCTCACGCGCCAGTCTCATGCAACGCCTCTGTTTCGACTCCTTCATATGTGCTCTTTACCTCCTTTGCCATTCCCAACGCCTTCCCCAAGAGCAAATCACAGCGCTTGCTATGCAACGCTGCGAAAATGCCAAGCTACAAGTAAAGTCAGGCGTAGGTCGCTGGCGTGTGGCACTACCGGCACATCGCGCCAAGCGTGCTACCACACAGCACTTTCGTGACTTTGCCAAACACTTGTCTCAAGCGGACGCGCGCGCCATAATGGCGGCTACAGATTACGCGCTGGACTCTGCAGCCGTCTCTTTACTTTTTCCCGCCGATGTTCCTCCGCCACTACCTCCTCCTCTTCCTGCGCTGCCTGAATGGCCATTCCAACCAGAGGATTATTCTGGTCTAGCGACCAGAGAAATTCCAGCCCGCATAAGGCGCAAGGAAATTTTCATCCTCAATCTTTTCTCTGGCCGAAGGCGCGAAGGTGATATCCAGCATCGCCTGGAATCATTCACGCCTGACCCCTCCATAGAGGTACATATACTGTCGGTCGATATCGCCATCGACCCCGACTCGGGCGATCTCACCAAGTCGGAGACCATTAAGCTCTGGCAACAACATATTTATGCCGGCAGAGTGGTTGTTTCAGGTGGGGGCCCGCCGTGCGAAACCTTTTGCGCGGCCCGCTGGAAGCCCGACGGGCCACCGCCGCTGCGCACTACCGAACACTACTGGGGCATCCCCAACGCAACTCCCAAGCAATCCCGCCAATTGCAGATAGCCAACCTGCTACTCGCTTCATTGGTTCTCCTTTTTGCCGCTCATTTGGAAATGGGTACCTCGGCATGGATGGAACATCCATGCCCTGCCCACTGGGAACCCAGGGCGCAGCCCAGCTGGATTTGGAGGCCTTTAATGGCCTTGGCTGCTGCTCCGGCGGTCCACACCACGGACATCGACCAGTGCATGTTTCAGCCGTCTTGCCGACCTACTAACGAATTCGGCAAAGCCCCCACGCGCTTGCTATCGCTACGCCTTCCCTCGCTCCCAGAGCTCCTAAATAACCGTCCCCAAGGGACCAAGTGCACGCACCCACGGGGGTCACATCGTACACTTCTAGGTAAGGACGAGAACGACCGCTTTTTCACTGCTGACAAAAAGACCTATCCTTCTGCCCTTTGCGAATGTCTCGCCCAGGCTATATGCCAGGACGTCATTTTACCATTTGTTGACGACCCACAGGATCCTCTTCCCCAGTCGGACCCCTCGGTTCTGGCTCCCCTCCTCCGCTTCTCCGCTTCCATGACCAGCGACTTTTGGCTAGGCCCCGACTTTGCTGATCCCTCCGCCCCTCGCATCCGTGCCAAAGTGGATGGGGAGCTGGACCGCTTCCGCAGGCTTTTGGCTCTCTCCAGGCCCCGCGAGCCGCGGCGCCATAGCGACCTCCCCTCAGAGGCTCACGAGCATCCTGATCCCGCAGATCAGGACTCGGAAGCGGAACAAGAGGCCATGCACTTTTTGGGCACAGCCCCCATTTTTCCCTCCACCCTCCCTCCGCCGCCACCCCCGCCCTCCCTAACTCTGGATCAGAAAAGGCGCATCCAGTGCAATAGGGAGCGGGCCAGGCAAATCAGGGCCGAGCGTTCCCGTCAAGCGGCACGACCCGTCCCGCTCACGGGAATTTCCCTCTCTCACATGTGGCACCCTGCTTCGCCCGCCCCACAGGACTACAACGCCTACATCTTCGACACTTAGCTGACGTCTCATGTCCAGACGGCCATGGGTGCTGGTGCCGCGTGAAGCCAGGCCTAAGCATCCCCCACCGGGCCAATTTCGGTCCGCCTCAGCTCCTCCACCCCTACTTTCGCCTGCCCAATTCGCCCAGGTAGCCAAAGCGGTGCAGCGCTCTCTGTCCAGCACCCCACCTGCCTCAGATCCCCCGCGGCCGCCTGGCGATTTCAGCGGCCCCCCCATGGGTCGAGGCAGGCACATCTACGGGGCCACTTTTCATCCTCCGCCACCTCCGCCCGCCTTGCCTCCCTTGCCGCCCCCAGATCATCCCAGGGTGCCTGCCAAAGCAGCCATTCCGGAAGGCTGGATAGGCCAGGCAGCTTCTCCTTTTTCCCCACCCCTTTCAGCGTGCACCTCGCCTCCACCCCTGCGCGAGCCTCGCAAACAGTCCCGCAAAGCTGCGCCACACAGGAGCCAGCCAAGCAGGCCTTCTAGTCCCCCAGTATCGCCTAGAAGGCTGGATCAGGTGGACGACGCCTCATATTCCTCTGCCTCCTCACCATTTCCTCCGCATGACTCTCCAGAGCCGGCGGAACAGTCTGTCGCGCCCCGCGCCTCTGCAACTCGCAAGCGCAAACAGGTCTCATTTGCGGACGAGTTCACGGCCAAGCCCCCCAAGGTGGCCTATAATTCGCGCTTACGCACCGAGCCGCGCAAAAGCGCGCTCAAGCAGCCTGCGCCGATACGCAGGGAACCTGCTGAGGCACAAAGCAGCCCGCAGGAGCCCCTCGGCCCGCCGACACCTCCAGCCTCTCCTCCCCCTAGGCACCATAGGGCTCGCAAGGCCAAGGCGCACCGCGCGGCCCATGCAGCACAGCGCTCACGTTCGCCTGCCAAAGCGTCAGATGCAGCCTCGGACGAGCAGCCTGCGCCACTGCGCCGAGATCCAGTAGAGGCTCAAAGCAGCCCGCAGGATTCCCACGGCCCGGCCTCGTCTCCAGCCTCACCTCCTACAAGGCACCACAAGGCTCGCAAGTCTCACCATACTGCCCATGTAGCTCCGCGCCTGCCGCCTACAGTCGCAGCTGCAGCTGCGTCAGCCGCAGCAGCGGACGAGCAGCGCAGCTCATTTCTCAAGGAGCACGAGAATAGAATTGCTCAGCTCAAAGAGGAGCATAGGCAGGACCAGCTCCGCATCGACAGAATACACAGGGAGCGCCTCAAGATGCAGTTGCGAGATGGCGAAAGCCTTTCGCATTGCGGTCAGCGTCTGTCGCCCAGGAGGCCGCGTAAACCTCATGAAGGAGGTGAGGCTGCCAGGCGCTAGACCTCTGCCAGGCAGCTAGCCCCCAGCCTAAGCCTAACCTCTCCCTCTTTCCTCTATCAGCTCCCCTTCCTGCCTCATCCCCATCAGGCCATGTGGAGCGAGCAGCCCAGTATCCTGGGCAACGCCGATGCAGACGAGGACATGCCCGCTGCTGAGGCGTACCCGGGGCAACAATTAGATCCGCGAAGCATCGCGCAACCAGCCTCTCGCTTGGCTTCCTTATGGAAGCATCTGGCTGAGCGGCTTCTTTTGGCTCACCAGCAAGTCTACCGCTTTCTCAGCGGCGGCGCAAGGCGCCACGCACTCATTCTGTCTCCCACCACGGTGTACCAGCATAATGCGGTACCCCAGTGGCAAGCCACATGGCAGCTCGAGAGCGGGCCGCCCGCATGGCCACACGCGCGCTCCTTCGTGGGCCCCCTGCTTCACTTAGATTTGCCCACGGCCGTTAATCGCACACTCGAGCGCTGGCATGGCCGATGGCGCGAGGCCAACTCCCCTAACCTACTCCACATTTACCCCCAATGTGCTGCGGGGGACGGTCCCTATGATGCCCGTTTCTCACCCACCATAAGGCTAGTTTCAGTTTACGTGCCGAACCAGCTTTTTCTGGACCTACTCCAATCGGGGGCCTGGGAGCAGGCCTCCCTCAGCCCTCACCGGCTTTTGCAGGATGCAGTGGCTGGCAGCCCCATCCTCATAGACTTCCAGGCCATGATCATGGTTCGGCCATTTTGCCTCCCGTTGTCCCACCTCGCTCGAATCCTCCGTCTCCCCGAACCCTAATCCCTCAGGCCATGCCGACCCCAGAGGCGCAGCACCTGCCGCAGTTCGAGCACGGCGACTTCCGCTGCGCCCCCACTGAAGCAGTGCCACCACCGCCTACAGTAGTGCAGTGGCTGGTAGTGATAACGACAGGCCACATTTCGCTTTGGTCCCCACTGCCCATCAATGTAGGGCTCCTAATGGAGCAATTCCATGGGCAGGAGACCAGGCTGCCATCCTCTGCGGAAAGGCCGCGCTTTTTTCACCTCCCCATTCTTCAGGAGATGGATGCACGGCCCATCCTATTTGGCACGGGCATGCCCTACCGCACCAGCCTTTCGCTGCGGGTCAACATGCGTAGCGGTAACATCCTCATCCCTATAGACTCCGCACCAGGCCAGGCATGCATCAGTCGGCCCGTTAGGAGGGCCCTCCTCACACAGATGCAAGCACAGGCCAGCTAGGTTTCACTCACATTTGGCCGTTGGCTTATGGGCTATTTCTTTTCGTTTCCCTGGCACTCCCCCCCTTCTCTCAGCGCGCCCCACGCCGCCATGGTGCCCATGCCTCCCGCGGGTGGCTCCGCAGCGGCTGCAGCGGATGCGGGCGCAGCCGAGGCCAGCAGGGCGTCGCCCGACACGCGGGAGCTCTTCGGCCTCTCAGGGGACACATATGCTGGCTCGGCTTGGCAGGGCTCCCAATGCACGGCCGCCACGCGTGAGTTCAAAAAGTGGTGGCCCTCCACATGCCCTGGCGAGTGGAAGATGCCCAACGGCATGCTCTACCCGTTCGTCTGGAAGCTCAAGTCGCTGGACGTCATCGACGGCCAGGTCGTCGAAACCTGGGACTGGGAGTGGATCGAGACCCCAGGCCTGGCGACCATCTCTGAGGTGGAGGCCATGCTGAGGGACCACTACAACCAGCAGCAGGCTGCCGCGCAAGAGGCCCAGGCGCGTGCGGCGGCGACAGCGGCAGGGCTCTCGGCGCTCTCGGCTGCCGCCCGCACTCTCAACCCGTCGCCCTTCGGTGCCTGAGCGAGCCACATTAGTGCTGCATCAGTCAGCGCCCTTCTAGGTCGTCCTAAGCGACCTCGGCGCAACTAGCAGCGCGCCCACTTAGGTGGTGGGCTCGCCTAATACTTTCCCTTCCACATCCTTTCAACGTCTTCTCTCTACCTCGGCAGCCCACCACCTAAACAGCTTGAGCCATGCCGCTCCAACTCAAGGTCGGTCGAGCCGTCCTGCATAGCTGAGTTGTAGGCCACGCGAGTCTAGCAGCATCCAGCCTATCCCGTCAATGTGCGGCTCTGCAACCTTGGGCAGCCCCGCTAACAGTGAGGCGGCTAAGCGCCGCTCACATATCTCAATTCGCAGACTCGCCACGGCTGAGTCCTCACGCATAGGTGGTGGGTTAGCACACTGCTCAGATCCCGGTTTGCATGCAGCCCACCACCTATACAGCCCAAGCCATCACACGAGCCTAAACAAAGGAGACACCGCGTCTCCAATTTAAGGCCGGCCAAGCCGACATGCATTCCGCTGCAGTGAGTCCTTCAGGTGCACACTCTCACTGCAACTCTTGCGGCATCTGCCGACACCATCTCAGGCCCACGTGGGATGGGCGCCCATGGTGCAACCGCCAATGCGCCACACAGGGGCGGAGCCGCCTAATACCTACCTCGGCAGCCCAACTAGCGCTCTTTTCTCCACCGGCCCCTCTTTAGAGGGCCCTCCATGAGTAGTCGCCATTCATGGGCGCGACTTCTCACTTTGCCGCACTAGTGCGGACAGCGCGGCACATTTTTGCAGCCTCGCTAAACAGCGACCGGCTAAGCACACACAGCAATTCGCAGACTCGCCACGGCTGAGTCTCTAGGTGGTGGGCTGGCCTAATACTCTTGGTTCGCCGTGGCAGCTCACTACCTAGACAGTCCTAGCCACAAGTGCCTCATGAGAGGACCGTGGCACTTTGCCCCGGCGCATCTCTTTGGCCCCCGTCCAGGTGTAGCAGGGTCCCCTTGGTCCCTGTGTGCCTGTGAGGGGCCACACGGAGGTGGGTCCCTGTTGTCTGGTCTCGGCTAGCGCCCAGGCACACCCACCTCCCCGCCGCGGTCGGCCCGTACAGGCCTTTCAGCTGCAGCGTACGCCCTGCAACACGGCAATGCTTTCTTGGCCCTTCTTCCTCCCCCCGCCTCTTATGATGTCCCCCGCTCTTCCTCCAGTCCAGATCTCCTCCCCTGGAGGTTTGGACAGCCGCAATGCGGCCTGGCCATTTTGGCCCTCCGTCCAGCTCTTCCCTCTCAATAGCCGACCGAAACTCGGAAGGCGCTCCCAGGCAGGTCTTTTCTTTTTCCTGCCTTGCACTGCTCTCTGCATCGAGGGCTGCCCTACTATGGGCAACGAAGCAGGGTGCCGCTGATGTCTCTCTTCGCACGGCGCTGCAATCTCCTCCTCTCTCGTTTATGATTCCTCTCCTCCCCTCCCTCAGCGCCAATACCTCTCTCCTGACAGTTTTCGGGACGAGAGCGGAAGCAGCTCAGCGTCCATGCTCTCGGGCTTCTCGTGTGCAGCCTGTGCCAGTCCTGTTGGCCGCTGCGCTCAAGCTAATTTGCAACGAGCTAAGTATAGTCAAAAAAAGCCTCCTCCCTCCTCCTCCTCCTCCCTCCTCCCTCCTCCTCCCTCCTCCTCCCTCCTCCTCCTCCTCCTCCTCCTCCTCCTCCCTCCTCCTCCCTCCTCCTCCCTCCTCCTCCTCCCCCTCCCTCCTCCTTTCCTCCTCCTGCTCCTGCTCCTGCTCCTCCTCCTCCTCCTCCTCCTCTTCCTCCTCCTCCTCCTAGCGACTGGAACGCTACGGGTCATCAGTGAGCTCATCACGCATGTTCGTCGTCGTCGTTCTTCTTCATCTTTCCGCTCTTCTTTTCTCCCGAGCCTCTGTTACAAAAGGACTCCTTGTGTGGGGACCTTACATGTGGATTGTAGGTGTGGAGGATCTGCAGTGGCCTCCACAATTTCAATCCTTGTGTAACATCCTGAACAGGAATAACAGGACAAAGCCTGTGCTTCCACAAGAAAAGCAAGAAACAGCTAGGATAACCTTAGACTGCCGCTGTTGTCATAATGCAGCTGATCTGCGATTTAAATCCTTGTGTAGCGGCCTTTACACAAGGATGTCGTATGTGGCGACCTCACACAAGGATCTCAATCGTAGAGGACCTGCAGTGGCCTCCACAAGTAGGAGCCTTTTGTAGCAGCCTGTGCGAAGGGCACTCCTTTTGTGGCGGCTTTACAAAACTGTGTTAAGTGTAGGGCACCTGCAGTGGCGGCACTATGAGCCCAGGAAGGCTAGAGCGAAAACCATGAACAATAAGACAAAACTTGTGTTTTCCCCACCGGGCAAAAATAAGAACATGATAGGGCAACCTGTGTCCGCCGCTGTCTTTATAGCGCAGATGATCTACAATTAAAGTTTTGTCGTAGCGGCCTTTACCAAAGGATTCCTTTCGTGCCAACCTTACAACAAGGATTGCGGTGGATCTGCAGTGGCTTCCACAATCAGAATCCGCTTGCAGCAGCCTGTACACATAGATTCTTTGTGTGGCGGCCTTACAAAAGTTGTTTTTGTTGGGGATCTGCAGTAGCGGCACTTTGAGCCCAGGAATGATAGAAAAGAAAACAAGAAAGTCGTGACAAACATGACAAAGCCTGCGTTTTCACAGGGAAAAGTATGAACCAGCTAGGAACACCTGAGATCGCCTTTGTCTTTATAGTGCAGATGATCTACGGTTCAAATCCTTGCACAGCGGCCTTTACAATATAGGATTCCTTTTCTTTTGTGGCGACCTTACACAAGGATGGTAAACGCGGAGGGCCTGCAATGGTTTCCACAATGTGAACTCTTTTGTAGCAGCATGTGCGCAGGATTTCCGTGCGTGGCGGCCTTACAAAAGGGATTCGACTTGTTGGGGATCTGCAGTGGCGGCACCTTGAGCCCAGGAAAGCTAGAGAGGGAAACAGGAGAGAAAAAGCAAGCACGAACAACATGACAAATAATTGGCTTTCGCAGGGAACCAGCTAGGAAGGCCTATGATTGCCGCTGTTTTGAATGCGCAGGTTACCTGCAATTTAAAACCTTTTGTAGCGGGCTTTACAAAATGGTTCCTTGTGTGGCAACCTCACAAAGTATTGAACTTGTGGCGGATCCGCAGTGGCTTCCAAAAACAGAATCCTTTTGTAGCAGTCTGTACACAGGGATTACTTGTGTGCCGGCCTGACCACAATTTCTGATTCACGGTTTTTCAGGGTGCCGAATTCCCCATAGTTGAAACCTGTTTGTCGTAAAGTGTCACAAAGGGAATCCGCTTCTAGAGGCTGCTACAAAATGATAATGTTTGTGGAGGCCACTGCAGGTCCTCCACAATCAAAGTCCTACTTGTAAGGTCGCCACACAAGGTTTCTTTTTGGAAAGGCCGATGCAAAAACATTTAAATGGCAGCTCATCTGCACCATAAAGGTACCGACAGTCACAGGCATTCCTAGTTGTTTCTTGTTCCCCGTGTCAAAGCACAACCTTTTTTCATGTTTTTCCTTTTAGCTTTCCTGGGCTCAAGGTGCCGCCGCTTTCCTCTTAGCTTTCCTGGGCTCAATGTGCCGCCACTGCAAACCCCCCACAATTAAAACCTTGTTGTCAGGCCGCCATAAAATCCCGCTGTGCAGGCTGTTACAAACGGATTTGACTTGTGGAAGCCATTGTACACCCTTCCACAGCTAAAATCCTCTAGTAGGGTCGCCACAAGTGGTATATTTTTGCAGAAGGCCGTAACGAAATATGTTTAAGCGTAGATCATCAGCACCATAAAAATAGCGACAACCATGTGTTTCTTGCTCTTCCCTGTGAAAACGCAAGCGGTTTCTGGCTATTATTGTTTTTTTTTCCGGTGTTCCTGGTAAGCTTTCGCGGCCCGACGGCGCCGCCCCTGGAAATCCATTACAATCAAAGTCAATGAGCACATGGATTACACATTGATTTCATTTGCGGTGGTTTACAACTGGAATTTGATGGTGGAGGTTTTCAAATTGATTTTGATTGTACGAGTTTACAAATTGATTTTGATTGTGGGGCTTTTCAAATTGTAACTTATTATGGGGAATCCGATTGACGGAAAACATGGCAAACAGGAGAAACATACAACAACTCACAGGAACACGCATAACACATCAGGACAACCTAGGACTTGTAGTGTTCTTATTTGTTGCGCCAATAAAAACGCTCACAATCACAGTTGTTCATCCGTTTGTCCTGTTCTTCCTTGTGAAAACACGAGCTTTTTCATGTTTGTCATGTTGTCCTTGTCTTCCTGGTAAGCTTCCGCTGCCCCACGGCGCTGCCTTTGGAAATCCATTAAAATCTAAATAAAAGTGCAAATTGATTCACATTTGAATTCGTGTGTGGGAAGCTACACATTGACCTTCATTGTGCGGATTTTCACATGGATTTTGGTTGTACGGTTTTCAAATTGAATTTGATCGTGTTTCTTTTCAATTCAAATTGAAGTGTAAGGAATCCTGGTGGCGGCGCCGTGGGACCGCGGAAGGCTAACATGAAAACAGGAAACCTATAAACACGCATATTTATATACGTGTGTTTTCAATATTGAAAAACAGGTGACTATTAGTGCTCGTTTGTGTGTTGCGCCGATGGAAACGCTGACAGTAACAGTTTATCCTTAGTTGGTTATGTTTTTTTTTTCCATGAGGGAACACCGGATTTCTCCTGCATTACCTGTTTTTCATGTTTTTTTGGTTAGCTTCCGCGGCCCCGCGGCGCTGCCTCTGGAAATCCTGTGTTCGTATAATCAAGTCGCACATGGTTTACACATTGATTTCATGTGTGATCATTTACACATTGACTTTGGGTGTGTGGATTTCCTAATTGATTTTGATTGTACGGTTTTCAAATTTAATGTGATTGTGGGGCTTTTTCAAAGTATTTTCGATCGTAGGGAATCCCAGTGGCGGTCCCGGGGGGCCGCGGAGACTTACAAGGAAAACGCGAACAAACATGAACAAAACTAAAAAGCGTGTGCTTTCACATGGAACAACAGGAAAACGGATGAACAATTGTGAAAGTCAGTGTTTGCATTTGCGCAGCAAATAAAAATCACTAGCAAACACAGGTTTCCCTAAGTTGTTGCTTGTTTTCTCATTCTTCCATGTGCACACACATAATTTATCATGTTTTTCCCACATCCAAAGTGGGGTTGTTGTTTTCTCTGGACACCCCGCGCAGGAACAGGAACCCACCATCATCATCATCACTCATTCCTCACTCACTCACTCACTCGTCATCCCTCACACACTCACTCACTCAATCACTCACTCACCCACTCACTCACTCACTCATCAGCACTCACTCACTCACACGCTCATGAACTCACATATGATGATGATGAGTGTGCGCGTGAGAGAGTGTGATGATCATCATCATCACCAGTCAGCCAGTCAGTCACTCACTCACTCACTCACTCACTCGCCTTGGGCCTCGTCTGTGAGTGAATTGCGGGGAAGTCTCAAGCGGGAACCCCCTCCCTATGGGGCCCGCGGATCATGTTATTAATCCGAGCGGGTCATTTAATCTTTATAACTGTCGCCACTTTTGGGTTCTCGCGCTGCCAGAACGCCACTCCCAGGCCACATTTGTGAGTAACTTGCGAGGACGTCTCAAGCGGGAGCCCCCTCCCTATGGGGCCCGCGGATCATGTTATTAATCCGAGCGGGTCATCCAAGTCCTGTGACTGCCGCCATGTTTGGGCTCTCGCGCTGCCAGAACGCCACTCCCAGGCCACATTTGTGAGTGAATTGCGAGGAAGCCAAATGGGAGCCCCCTCCCTATGGGGCCCGCGGATCATGTTCCCAATCCGAGCGGGTCATCCAATTCCTGTCATTGTTTTTGGGGCTCTCGCGCTGCCAGAACGCCACTTCCAGGCCACATTTTTGAGTGAATTGCGAGGAAGTCTCAAGCGGGAGCCCCCTCCCTATGGGGCCCGCGGATCATGTTATTAATCCGAGCGGGTCATCAAATTCCTTTAACTGTCGCCACTTTTTGGGCTCTCGCGCTGCCAGAACGCCATTCCCAGGCCACATTTTGAATGCCCGGAGCCAACTGTAGGCCACTGTGTGTTCTTCCCGCTCCCAGAACACCACCTCCGGGCCACATTTTGAATGCCTGGAGCCAAATGTAGGCCACTTCGTGTTCTTCGTGCTCCCAGAACACCACTCCGGGGCCACTTTCTGAATGTCTGGAGCCAAAACAGGAGGGCGAGGTCGGGGGCAACGTACGGAGTGGGGGGAGGACCCGCGCCAGGGCGAGAAGAAATATACGCAGAAGAGGCAGCCAGGACGCCTCACCAACCACGAGGACGACGGTGAGGGTTTTTTTCCAGATTCGCCCAGAGGAGTCTCATGCGGGGTCCTTCCGTCGGAGTAATTTTTTGTTTCCCAGGTAAGCTTCCGCGGCCCCACGACTTTTCCTTTGGAAGTCCATTACAATGAGTACCAAACTGTAGATTGAATACGAATCGATGTTACTCGCTGTGATTTCCAATCCGAATATGATTATGAACATGTTCAACTGGTCATAACTGTGGATATCTCAGTGGCAGCGCTGTGGCACATCTATGCTTGAAAAATGTGAACATGTGCAACAGACGGTGCATGCAGGTTGCCTCCCCCCGCTGTCTGCACGGTTTCCCCCGGGGCCGTAGGCGACCCGAGGAGGAGGAGGAGGAGGAGGAGGAGGAGGAGGAGGAGGAGGAGGAGGAGGAAGAGGAGGAGGAGGAGGAGGAGGAGGAGGAGGAGAAAGAGGAGGATTTTTTGCCGCTGCGCTGCTCTGCCACTATTCTTCGCAGTCCTCCTGGTGGCCAGCCAGGCAGCCGTCGAGCCCGACACTTGAGACGTGGCCAGCGCAGGAGAGGTCCGCACACGCTGGGCTGCCTGCGTACGCTGCAGGCCTCACGACAGGGCCAAGTCCCCGTTGCCGAGACCAGGAGGAGGATCGAGGATTGAGGAGGAGGAGGAGGAGGAGGAGGAGGAGGAGGTGTTAACATGCAAGCGTTCAGGTGACAGGGGAGGAATAGCAACCCTATTGCTTTGGCTCAAGTGTTTAACGGCTGAAGCTACTTAGACCTGCTTTGCCGTTCGGGAGTATAAAGGTGACCTATCATTATCATTGTTGCCAGGCTCCCGTGCAGAACCCTCCTCGGGGTTTTGCATGGTAGCGGAGCTCGGTTGCCATGGCGGCGGCAGCGGCAGCTGCAGCCAGGCCTGGGCAGGGCGACCCGCCAGTTAATCTCAATGTGCCGGCAGACAGAGATGCATGGGTCAACATGGATCCGAATCGCTTCAACGACCTGTGCGAGCAAGCATACCTGAACGGAGACTTCAGTTACGTTCAGACGGCGCTACTCGCGAACCATTTCGGACTCGCAACGTTCATTAACGAGCGAGTGACACAGGATCGAAGGGAGGTATCGAACACCGAAGCATTCTAAATGTTACAGAGCGCCCATAAGACCAACAGCATGTTGTTAGCGATCACAACAAGAAACGCTGCACTCGAAAGGGATGCTCGCAGATTGGTGGAAAGAGCCACCGAGTTGGAGACCAACAGTGAGGTACAAGAGAAGTTGATCGAAAGGTTTGGCCAGCTTTCGGAAGCAATTAAAGGAGGAAGTGGAAGCAAGCACGGGAGCGGTAAACCGATAAGCGAATATAAGGCATTACAGGCGCTAAAGAACTTCAGTGGAGAAAGAGCAAAGTTCAGAGACTGGAGCGACAAGTTCTTGAACGCGCTGGCCCAAGTGAAGCCGAGTTACCGACCGGCACTGAAGATGCTAAACAAGAAGTTGGAGACGCTTGACGGAGTCGTGCCAGAGGAGGACGATGATGACATCATACGCATAATGAACGGCCGATTAACTGCAAGTGAGTATCTGAAGGCGAATCAAGCCAAACAGGCAGAAGATGACAACAAAGGCGAATACGAGTTTACCGAGGGAGACAAAACTCAGATGGAGGAAGACTTATGGTACATTCTAAACGAGAAGCTTGAAGGTGCAGAAGCCAGAGGAAAATTAAAGGGACTTATGGATGGAGATGGAATCATGGCTTGGCAAAAGGTCTACAAATGGTACTCGGCGGTAACCGGAGCGACCCTGTCATCAAAGATGACACATGCCATGAATCCTGAGCCACCCAAGAAGATTACTGACACTGTTACCCGACTTGAGGAGTGGAGCGCATTGGCAGAAAACCTTGAGAAATACGGTAAAGATTACTCGCTGCCTCTTCCTTTGAAAGTCACCGCACTCAGGGCCATAACGGTGCACGCGAACGACTGGTTCGACGAATGGCAGCAGGCATGCTGGCGAACGCCCGACGCGCTTAACATTGACTCATTCCAGAAATTGTATTCAAAGTGCGAAGACTGGGCGCGTAAAAAGAAACTCGACCCAGATACGAAAAATAAAGATGCGATGGACATTGGGGGCATCAACGAGATGGGTCAAGGGTCCGAAAATGTTTGGGGCCAAACAGGATGGGTTGACGAAGACGGAAACTGGTGGCCAGAAGATGGATCGTGGAATTACGGGTCCTGGGCCAATGAGAGCGACAGTGGTGAATATGAAGAAATTGACGCCGTAAACAAAGGCAAAGGCAAAGGAGCGGGCCCCAGGTGTTACAATTGTGGAGGCATGGGCCATTTTGCCAGAAATTGCACAAGACCTAAACAGTTCACCAAAGGAGGTAAAGGTGGCAAGGGCGGAAAAGGCAAGGGCTACCGGGCCACTTACGGATCCTATGTGAAAGGTAAGATCGGAGGCAAACAAGGTGGTAAAGGAAGTGGCTCGTGGGGTGGAAGTTATGGAGGCCAAGGAAAATTCACCCCTCATAGCGAGCGTGAGTGTTACAAGTGCGGTGCAAAAGGGCACATCGCCATTAACTGCCTGGGCCCCAAGAAGACCGCCAACGAAGTTGAGCAGGAGAAACCTACAGTGAACGCTGAAGGTGAACAAACCACCTCGTTCGGCCAACCGCAGCATGTTCTCAGTGTTGAGATGAAGGAAGCAGTGAACGTGCCGCCAGACCAGCTCGCAACTGAGGAGGTTAACGGGAAATGGGATCTGCCCTATTACGCCAGAAAGAAAATGGCACGTAGCAGCGCGATGAATTTGAAAAGAATTTACCAGGAACACCAATGCGACGGAGATTGTAATCACGCTAGTCAATGGGACCGGAGAATAAGTAAAAGCATAAAGCAGGACAAAAGTTGGCTGGAGAAGTGCAAGGAAATTGGGCTAATTGAGATGCGGGGCTGTGATCCAGAGATTAACGCGGTGCCACCGCTAAGTGCAACGCATGAGACGATCGTGGTCACCGTGGACTCTGGCGCATATAATACAGTGGGACCCCCCAAAGTTGGCACTCATTTCCCTATTAAACATGCGGACGCGTCAAAGCAGGGGCGACATTATAGTGCAGCGAATGGGACTACAATAAAGAATTATGGTCAACGAGTGATCACAGGTAAAAATGAACATGGGAACGCCGTCAGCATGCCGATCCAGGTAGCAGAAGTCAACAAGGTTCTTGGATCTGTCAGATAGATGGTAAACGCTGGGAATAGAGTTGTGTTCGACAAGGATCTTAACGGGAGCTCCCTGAGCCACATCATGAACAAGACAACTGGTAAGTCCACAACCATTCATGAGAAGAATGGCACGTTCCAGTTTAACATTGCGGTGCCGAGGGGACCAGCGGAGACTGTCAATCCCAGGAGTGAAGTGAGCGCAGCTGAGGGTTTTCCGCGGCCGGGAACCCTGGAGGCGGATCTATTCTACTAAGCCCCCCATCACCCGTAAGACCAAGCGAAAACTTAAACGTCTTTAATACCGAAGGAGACGAAGGGAGTGAAAGTGGGGGCAACGAGAGTGAGTTGAGTGACGTGGAAGATGTATTGGTGAGCGATGAAGCGGAGTTACCAAAGAAAGTTTACTGTGATATGAGGCCCTCAAAGGAGGAAGTTGAGGCGCATAACACGATGCATTTACCTTACCGAAGCTGGTGCCCACATTGTGTTAGAGGAAAAGCGCGCGGGCGCAATCACCGTAGACGCAAAAGAGAGGGGAACGGAAACGTGCCAGTGATTTCAATGGACTACATGTGGCTTAAAGGAAGAAAGGAAGAGGGTGAAAGCGCCAGCAATGGCAATCCAATTTTAGTCATGCATTGCAGGGAGACCAAATTAACTTGGAGCAGAGTGTTGATGAAAAAGGGAGTGGATTCATACTCGGTAAAGGTGGGATGTGACATGATCAGTTTTACCGGATACAAGAAGGTGATACTCAAAAGTGATGGAGAATCGGCAATCACGGCACTGGCCAATAGGATTAAAGCTTCGTGTGATCTTGACATGGGAGTTGAAGTTAGCCCAGTGGGCGACTCAAAGGCCAACGGTGAAATCGAGAGAGCCGCTAGGACAGTGCAGGGTCAAGTCAGAACGTTAAAGAGCGCCTTGGATGCCAATTATAAGACTGAATTTGGTGAAAGTCATCAGATAATACCTTGGCTGGTGAGCTATGCATCCTCTTTGATTTACAAGTTCACAATAGACACAGATGGGAAGACGGCCCATGAGAGGTGCAGGGGAAGAAAGTTTAACAAGCAAATTCCTGAGTTTGGTGAGTGTGTCATGTATTTGAAGACACCTGCACACAAGGGCCGTGAGAAGCTTGAAATGAGATGGGAAAGTGGAGCGTTCCTGGGCATAAACGAGAAAAGTCAAGAGTTGATTATTGGGGCGCCAAATGGGGCAATCAAGGCGCACGAGTTTAAGAGAAAAGGAAGCGACGCGGAAAGATGGAATATTGTCGAGGTCACCGAAATGAAGGGGTTACCTTGGCAGCCTGACCCTAGTACGGCGGGAATGGAATTACAGTCTAGGATCATGGTACCCATGGACCTACCAGAGCAAGAGTTAACTGCGCCTGAGACGAAGCCGCTCATCGCACGAGGGATTGCGGTTAAGAAGCACGAATACTTAAAAATGGGACCGACACCGGGGTGTTACGGATGTAAATGTCTCGTGAGAGGAGACAAAGAGCACAAACCGCATAACGCCGATTGCATGGCTCGAGTTATCGAATGGTTAAAGAAACAAGAGAGCCCGAATATCCAGGCAAGGCTAGCATCTGCACAACTAAGACTTGAGAGTAAAAGTCGTGCACCAGAGAATCGTGATCAAGAAACAGAAAGTCAAGCGAAGAAACTGAGGACCAATGCGCCGCCTCCGCCGAGCGCTAAAGTTGAGGAAGCTAAGGACGAGTGGATAATAAAAGGAAACAAAGTTATATGCCAGCACCGACGACCGAGGAAAGAGTTAGCCTTCCCCACCATTGGTGGGTGTCCTGTAGATTGGGACAAACTTAAGCCCAGAAGATATACTCGTGCGATCATGATTGACAGCGGCAAAATACATGAGCACGAAGATGCTTGGTATGGTGAAGAGGGGGACGATCAAACATGGGCTATGGGAAACCCCTTTAACGGTTACTGGACCGGATGGACCGAGTTCGAAGTGGAAGATGAAGAGATGAAAGATCCCCCAAGTAAACTCATTAAACGAAAAGCAGAGGACGATCATGACGAAGAAGACCAACAGGCAACTCAACATCGTCAACTTGATATGGAACAAGATGAAGAAATGTCAGAAGTAAACGACATCAGATTGGGGCTCAACATGATGGGATTTGACTCTGAGCTGGTTGAGTGGTTGACAAGTGGGGAATTGAACGTTGTACATCAATTAAACGAAGTAAGGAGAGCCACCAAGCTCTATGGGGCGTGCCAACACGAGACTCAGGCGCACGTGACCGAGGCATATTCGCCGGTGAGGGTTACAGGAATGGCAGAGAAAATGGGACTGATACCGGGGTTAGCAATGGACTTAACGACGCGAGACCAACATGGTAGCCCATGGGACTTTAATGTGCCAGCTATGCGAGCGAAAGCGAAAAAGATTGTCAAATCCAAAGCAACCCTGTTACTGGTGGTGAGCCCCATGTGCGCAGCTTTCAGCAGACTTCAGACGTTCAATTTTAAAAGATTAGGTGCTGACCGTGTAAAACAGATGTTGGATTACGGGATCAAGCACTTGACGTTTGCAATGGAGCTTTGCGAAATTCAACGGCGAAATGGATTATACTTTCTGTTTGAACACCCCGCAGGGGCAACCAGCTGGGGCACTTCAACAGCGCAACGGTTGCTCAGGAACAGAGACGTCAAAGTATACGATGGAGATTTGTGCTGTTACGACTTAAAGCAAATAGTCAAAGGTGAAGAGATGTTCATCAAGAAACCGACCAAGTTCATGACAAACAGTTCAGCCATAGGCCGTGAGTTAAGTTGGAAATGCAAAGGGCAGCATCGACACATGGAGTTAACTGGTGGCGGAAGAACTCACAGATCAGAGGTCTACCCAGACAAATTGTGCCGAGCGATGCTGAGAGGACTTGCGAGACACATGAAGATCGACGGGCGTCAAGGGGGCACATATAAATAAGAAGAAGTAACGAACATGGAAGTCGACGAAGAAGAACAAAGTGGAGCGCAGATAAGCGAGATTAACTGGGCATGTGAACATGAGAGCGAAGATAGGAAGCACAAGCACCAGTTAACGTGGACGAGAAGAGATTATGGAACTCAAAGATTGATGCTACCGGGACCAAATGGACCACAATGGAGTTCATGCATTCGGAGAATTACCGCTGACATGGACACGGGGAAGATTATCGAGGACAGACCTATAAACGAGATCACAGGAAGAGAGAGAAGGAGAATGTTCAAGAAGGGACCAGTCAACACTTCCACCACCTTTACATATGAAGCTGTTGGCGACATTGCTCCACACAAGTGGAAGTGCTGTGCATGTGATCATGAGGGCTGGCTCAAGACGCCTAGCACATGTACAGCGTGCGAAAGAATTGGTGCAGTTAACCCTCTCCCCATGAATATGATCAACGTTGTCCACAAAGAAAATAGAGAGATAACTCAAGCCTGGGATGATGTCACTGGAAACGAGCTCGATCCTAAATTGACTGTAAAAGCACGCCAAGAAGAAATGGAACAATTCAGAAAACACAAAGTTTACGAGAAAGTGAAGGAGGAAGTATGCTGGCAAATTACGGGGAAGGCACCCAGCGGGACCAGATGGATAGACATCAACAAAGGAGATGAGTTAAGCCCAGACCACAGGTCAAGGCTAGTGGCCCAGCAGGTTAAATGCAATTCCAAATAAAAGAATATATTCGCAGCTACACCTCCACTGGAGGCACAGAAACTGCTCTTCTCAATGGCAGTTACCGAAGGAGTTTGATTCACGAATGGTGAGCGTGAGAAAGGATTAAAGCTAGCATTCGTTGACATCAAACGAGCTTACTTTTACGCCCCAGCAAAGAAAGACATATTTATCAGGTTACCAGACGAGGACTATGAACCAGGTATGTGCGGAAAACTATCAAAATCAATGTACGGAACCAGGGACGCTGCGGGCAACTGGGAAGACTGTTACATGGACTTTGCTAACGAGGCTGGGTTCAAGAGCGGAATTGCGTCACCATGCGCATTCGAACATGAGAGTCGAGCGTTATGGTTAACAGTTCATGGAGTTGATTTCACGCTGTTAGGAGGTGATCATGATCTCGACTGGTTTGAACATAAAATTAAGGAGGAGTTTGAAGTATAAGTGAGAGGGCGACTTGGACCAGGGAAGGAGGACATGAAGGCGATCAGAATTCTTAACAGGATTGTGGAATGGACGGAGGAAGGATTGAGATATGAGGCAGATCAAAGGCATGCAGAGATTGTGAAAGAGCTTGAGCTAGAGGGAGTAAAAGTGAGGACTGAAGTGCCAGGTGAGCGCATTCCAGTTGAAGAGGGAGATGAGGTGGAACTTTCGCCCAACATGACTAAGAGATATCAAGCGTTGACGGCCAGAGCGAATTACTTAGCTCAGGACAGATCAGACATACAGTATTCTGTAAAGGAACTTGCTAGGACCATGTCGAAGCCAACGATGAGTTCTTGGAAGGGTTTGGTCAAGTTAGGAAAGTATTTGAAGTACCACAGCAGAAGCAGCTATGTGTACCAATATCAAGAACAGCCCCGAGAATTAACGATTTGGACCGACACGGATTACGCAGGATGTAAGCGAACCAGGAAGTCTACGAGTGGAGGAGTAGTAATGTGGGGTAAACATATTATAAAATCTTGGAGCACGACTCAAAGCGTGATCGCATTATCGTCAGGGGAAGCAGAATATTATGGGCTAGTGAAAGGAGGATCAGTGGGTCTAGGACTTCAGGCAGTACTGAGAGACTTTAACTTGGAAGTTGACATCACCATGAAGAGTGACGCCACGGCTGCGATTGCCATTGCGAGCAGACGAGGCTTGGGGAACGTGAGACATATTGAAGTGTGTCAACTGTGGTTACAGCAGAAGGTAAAGGAAGGAGTACTTCGTATTGTGAAAGTAGGGACACATGAGAACACAGCTGATGCATTAACCAAGTATGTCAGTCGTGAAAGCATGAACGCACACCTACGAAACACGTGTCAATGTGCATTAACAGGTAGGCATGGTCTTGCGCCAGCTACCGAATGTTGATATTCGCAGCTCATTTCTGTCAAGCAAGCTGCAGCGATTAAAAGTCTTCTCCGCCCATTACCTCTTACTCTTGGGCGTGAACGAAGGCATGGTGGCTCCCCAGGTCAACCTCACCATCAACGGCTCCATGGTCGACCAGAGCCCGGCTGGGGATGGACCGGTTACGCGTGAGAACCTCAACCGCCGTGTTGACGACATCGTCCACGTTGCGCGTTTACCGTGACCCTCACTAACATGGCGATTAACTTTCACGGAGCCCACGACAAACACGTTGACGAGGTGCAAAGGGCCGCTGATGACATGGCGAAGAGGATCGAGGACTTAACGCGGCAGAACGATGCGTTGATCCAGGCCAGTGACGACGTCAACGAGAATCTCCAGAGGGCGCAAGCAGAGATTAACGCTCTGATGGCGACAATTACGGAGCTGAACATCCAGAATCGTGACTCGGGGGTTAACGCGGCGGAGAATGCAACCAAGTACAGGCGCATCAGCGACAACATTGGTTACCTCCTGAACACCGCCAAACGCCTTACCGAGAACATCACGCCCCTGCAGGACTTCGAGGGCAAACGAGATGCGGCACTACGCATGTTGGTGGGAGTTACCGAGAGACTCGAAGGATTACAGAGGTTTTTGAATGACCCGATCAGTTCTTCGGTTACCATCGTCCCGCAGGTGCCTCCGCCGTTACCCGAGCTGCCCCCAACGGCAGTGGCCGCCAAGGCGCCTCCCACTGCAGTCAACGCGGCGGCCGAGGCTAGCAAGCCTCTGGCCCGAGCTGCCGCGGCCCCGGGTGCACTCCCGGCTCAGGGGTTTACCGGTACCACGCCCAAGACCGGAGGGTTCGGTCGATCCGTGTCGCCGAATAAGATCCCGCAGTCAACGGCACCTCAACCTGTTTACAAGAAAGCACCCAAGGCCATGCATGAGCGTAAACGGGAACTGGAAGAGTTACTGCAGATCGGCATGAAGATGGATGAAGACCGTGCGCAGAGCAGTCAACGTGACGAAGCACCAAAAGGTCCTGCCCCGGTGGTGAACGTGAGGACGCCCAAGCCGCCTCCTCCAGGCCTTGGCGAGTCAAGTGCATCGAGCAGTGTTAGCGGCATGAATCCCCCGCCTCCGGCGCCCAAGAAGTTATCGACCCAGCACGTCCCTCCACCGCAGCCTCAAGCTGTTAACCGTACGGACGAGCAGCTTGCGGCATACTCGCGGAACGTTGCCAGGGCCGTGTACCACCCACTGCGCCACGTCAACAGCCACATGCCTATGGTGAACGACAGGTGCGAGGACCACGACGTCAACTACAAGGTGGAGCCCGACCCCAGGGAAGTAGTCGCGTTAACGATGAAGACGCGCGACAACTGGCGCAGGTTCGAAGGCAACTTCGTCGGACATGTGGCGAAAGCGGGGTTAACGACTCCTGGTGGTCGATCTATTCAGGGCAACACGGGGCGGGAGCTTAACGACTTCGATGAAGTGTTCGTCGACATTTACGGGCAGCACTCTTACGGCTTCCTCGGCTACTCAGTGCTGAAGGGCCCGTGCAGCTGGAGATCGCAGTTGACGGAGAAGGAGTTGGCCAAGCACGACGAGTGGGTTGACGCGGTCGGACACGTACAATCCCTGTTCGACGACGAGTACGTGCCGCCAATCCACGTTGACGATCTCCACCCAGTGTGGTTCGACGTTCACAGCTGCCCAGATACACGGGTTTACGTCAACAAGGTACCAGAAATGAATGAGAAGCAGCTTAACGGCCTTCTCCTAACGTGGGCAGGGATGCTGCCCCACGGCAACCCCACCGTGGTCTCCGTTAAGCACTTGGTGGAAGACACTTACGGGCCGCACGGTTACATCTCAACTGGGGTTACCGTGATCCGGTTTGCGACGCATGACCTTGCCAAGCTCTATTGCCGTTACATGAACGGGCTCCAGGTGTATTACCGCAACTACTTCATCGAGGACCTCGAGGTCAGGAGCGCCGAGGAGTTAAAGGGCAGCATCAACAAGCCTCCAGTTTACTGGCACCAGACCATCTTAGACGTCGCTCTTAACGATCAGGGGTCCATGAGGGCACTTTACCGTGACAACTGGCCGGCTGATCACATCACCGAGCGTAAAAGTGACCACCGCGAGAAGCTCTGCTGGTTTGGATGGTTGCCGTGCGACGACTTCCCCAACTGGCTTACCGACCCGGCCTGGACTGTGAACCCATTTACCGGAGTTGCGGTCGAAGAGCACCTCCGTAACAATCCAGGTGGTAAACCTCTGTTGAAGGCTCCCCACGCCAGTTACTGGAGGGCCATCGGCACTTACCACAACATTGTTGACGGGTCCATCAAGAGCTTTGACGAGGGGTGCTGGCTCGACGACGAGGAGCGCATTAACGCGCACCTGGACACCGACTATTACAGCCAGATGCAGGTCCTTAACAGGGTGTCGTCCTACACGGCGGCCAGCGTGGGGCATCGTGGTTTACCGAGGTCCAGGGGCGCACGTGCTCCGTCAGCGAGGCGCCCGCGCAGCTCGTAAACGGTGACAGGTGACTGGCATGCTTTTCTGTTACGCTCTCCCTCATCTCCCCTCTCAACCCGGCTTAACAATCGCGTTGCAGTGGCTTATTGAGCTGAATCTATGTGCATGTGCATCTTTTATAGTTACCGCAGGTATTGGCGCATAAAAAGCGAAAGCAATCAAAATCATATAAATGCTATCCTGCCGTGTGAACTTTGGATGCTACATTTAAACTCGTAACTGCTTGAATGTTTACTTGAGCTCATGTTGCATGTCTGAGAGACGTGGTGCTCGTGAACGTTGTTACGAGATATTTCGAATTCGGCAACATAACGATGTATGCGCAGCCTGTTGCTTGATTTAACCTGTATTTGCGTTTATAGGGACCTCCCCGTCAGCCAATGCGGACTGGCGTCCGAGGGGGGGTGTTAACATGCAAGCGTTCAGGTGACAGGGGAGGAATAGCAACCCTATTGCTGTGATTCAAGTGTTTAACGGCTGAAGCTACTTAGACCTGCTTTGCCGTTCGGGAGTATACAGGTGACCTATCATTATCATTGTTGCCAGGCTCCCGTGCAGAACCCTCCTCGGGGTTTTGCAGGAGGAGGAGGAGGAGGAGGAGGAGGAGGAAGAGGAAGAGGAGGAGAAAGAGGAGGAGGAGACTGGGCCGTCGGACGTCAAGCAAAGAACCGATAGCCCACAGGCGCAGGTCCTGCGGGCCACCCGACGGGGCACGCGCCCCCGTGGCCAGGACCAGGACGAGCACGTGCTCCGCGAACGGCGCGCGAGACAGGGCACGCAAGGAGGCCGTGCTCCGCGCGCCCTGCTTGGGGTAGGGGGCGCCGGAGGTCGTGCTCCGGCGCCCAGCCTACCCACCACCCATTCCGTGGGTGGCCGCAAGCGACGAGGAGCAATTTTCTCTCCCCTTGGCCCCCTACGGGCAAACAAGGGTGACGGTCGGGTTGCTACCCACCTGTTTTCCTGGGGAGGGGTCCCACTGGCACAGGTGCCGAGGAGGAAAAGGAGGAGGAGATGGAGGAGGAGGAGGAGGAGGAGGAGGAGGAGGAGGAGAAGGAGGAGGAGGAGGAGGAGGAGGAGGAGGAGGAGAAGGAGAAGGAGGAGGAGGAGGAAGTACACGCGGGTAAAAACGCAAAAACATCTTGGTTGAAACCGCGCGAGCGGCGGGTCCCACGGCGGCCTCCCCGCCCCTCTGCGGCCCCTCCCCCGCTGCCCCTTGCTCGACTGTCCTTCCTCCGTCCTCTTGCCTCCTCCCGTTCTCCCGCCGGCCTGCTCCCTTCTCCGTCCTCCTTCGTTTTTGTTCCCCCTCCTCCCTCCTCCCTCCGCCTCCTTTCCCTCCTCCTCCTCCTCCTCCTCCTCCTCCTCCTCCTCCTTGATGTCTTGCTCCTGTTGTTTTTCCTTCTGCCCGTCCCTCTCCTCTCCTTCCTCCCGCCCTCCCTCCTCCTCTTCCCTTGCCCGAGATGCGCGTGACCAGCAACACTTTGTCATGGCTGCAACTCTCACCCAGCAGAGGTGAGCCAGCACAGCAGAACACAGCAGCTGCCAAGGTCTTGCCTTGTCTTGTCCTCTTCCTCCTCGCTCCTCATTCTTTCCTCCTCCTCCCCCGCGACCGCCGCAGGACCGCCTCGGCAGCTGGTCGGGGCGGCCGCGCCGCGCCGAACCGGACCCCGTTCGCGAGGAGCTGTGGCAGGACCCTCCCTCGCCCTCGCCCTCCAGCCCTCGTCCTCCAGCCCTCGTCCTCCAGCCCTCGTCCTCCAGCCCTCGCCCTCGTCCTCCAGCCCCTCGAGCCCCTCTTCCTCCAGCTCCCTCCTCCTCGGAGGAGGAAGAGGCACCGAACTCTCTACCCTTTCCTCGTTTTCGCCGTTCTGGGCCTCAAGGGAAGCCCTCGTCGCCACGGCTGGATTCGCGTCGAAATTCTGGACAGACCGCTTTCCGGGAGAGGTCAGGTCCAGGGAGCAGCGGTATTGGCACTTGTTGGTCTCCCAATCCTCGTCTTCGTCTGCCTCCTCGTCGTCATCCCGATCCCCCTCTCTTCTTTTTCGGCCTCCTCCTCCTCGCAGTTTTTCTCCTCCTTCCGCCTTCCTGGCGTCCTTGTCTTTTTCCTGTGAGCTTCTTGACAGCCGTGCCGCAGAGGAGGAGTGGTGCGCAGTCGCGCAGCATGAGGGGGAAGGGAGTGCAGGAGATGGATCTAGTGAGGCAGGAGGAGGAAAAGGAGGAGGAGGAGGAGGAGGAGAAGGAGGAGGAGGAGGAGGAGCAGGAGGGGACGACGACTCCCCCTCCTCCTCCCCCTCCTCATCCTCCTCCTCTTCCTCCTCCCTCCCCTCGTCCTCCTCCTCCTCCTCCTCCTCCTCCTCCTTCTCCATCCCTTCTCCTTTGAAGTGCATCCCCCCTGCCTGCGGCCAGGCCTTTTGGCGTGATGCGTACTCACCATCTATGACCCTGCAGCTGGACAGTTGCGACAGTTTCAAGGATGGAGGGCGGGCCGTTGTTAAAATGAGATTCTCGCTGTGCACCGCGCACATTCGTCCTACAAGTTTGCAGCAGCTCCGTGGATGGAGGGCGGGTCGTTTTCAAGATGTGGCCCTCGCTTGGGCTCTGCGCACAGTCCTCGTAAACTGTCGCAGCAGCCTGTTTCAAGCTGTGGCTCTCGCGTACGCGCCGCGCACATTCGTCTTACAAGTTTGCATCAGCTTCGGGCGGCTCCTTTTCAAAGTGCGTCTCTCGCCTTCGTGCCGCGCACATTCGTCTTTCAAGTTGGCAACAGCTTCAAATATGGATTGCGTGTCCTGTTCAAAATGCGGCTCTCGCTACAGCTCCGAGCACAGTTGTCATAAAGGTTTGCAGCAACTTTCAGGTTGGAGGATGGCTCCTTTTCAACATTTGGCTCTCGTTTTACCGCCGCGCACATTCGTTTTGAACGTTCACGTAAAGTTTGAAGGGTTCGTATGCCTGAAGTCCCAGAGGTGGTGTTCTGGCATGATTTAAGATGATCAGGGCGCGCAACTACAGTGACTCGGGGTATGGGAGACCCTGGAATCATGCTTCGGAACGGTTTAGGATTGTCAGGGTGCATTTGTCACGTTGATCCGCGGCGTTGGAGTCATAGGAATGGTGTTCTTGGCAAGGTTCAGCATTATCAGGCGCCACTTCCCGCAATGAGGAGTTTTTGTGGGGACCCATGGGCAGGGAACTTGGAGGGATGGTTTAGTGCAACATCGTATAAGCTTATTGGATGTATACTGGTCCTCTTCCTCTTCCTTCCCCCTTCCTCTCTCTTCCCTCCCTGGAGGAGGAGAGGCGGGGGCGGTGGAGGGGGAGGAAGGATGGGAATGGGAGGGAGGGCGGAAGATAAGGAATAGGAGGAGGAGGAAGAAGAGGAGGAGGAGGACGAGCAGGAGGAGGAGCAGGAGGAGGAGAAGGACGAGCAGGAGCAGGAGGAGGAGGAGGAGGAGGAGGAGGAGGAGGAGGAGGAGGAGGGGTGGAATGGCTATGAGATGAGGGACCTTGAGGGAAGCCGGCCGTTTCGATGTGCACGGCGTGGGCCTCTCTACGCCGTGGTCGCCGCGGTGCCCTGGCGCGCCCCGCCGCCCAGCCAGGACGACGTGCTGCAGGCGTACGAAAGCACGGATTTGAACATCATGAAGCCGGGCGGAAGGCCCAACGTTCTCTCCTCCTCTCGGGGGCGGGCGACGACGATGGAGATGATGAGGCGCTCGACGAGGACGTCGACGACGAAGACGACGACGACGGCGATGCTGATGACGACGACGATGATGATGAGGACGATGATGGTGATGATGATGATGATGACGATAATGCTGCTGGTGATGATGAGGACGATGATGATGATGCTGATGCTGATGACGCTGATGTTGATGCTGTGGACTATGCCGGTACTGATGATGATGCTGATGATGATGATGAAGATGATGATGATGCTGATGATGATGGTGATGATGATGATGATGATGATGCTGATGACGATGATGATGATGATGATGATGATGATGATGATGATGATGATGATGATGATGATGATGATGATGATGATGATGATGATGATGATGTGATGATGTGAAAGAGCGTGTTCTACCGCTGCTGGCGGAAAACCGGGGGGGGCCACTACCAGTTCGAACCCCTCCCCCCCCCCCCCTCCAGAAAACCGGGGGGGGTCACTACCGGTTCGAACCCCTCCCCCCCCCCAGTTCATCATGAAAAGGGGGGGGTCACTACCAGTTCGAACCCCCCCCCCCCCTTGAAAACCGGGGGGGGTTCACTACCGGTTCGAACCCCCCCCCTCTCCCCCCCCCCTCCTCGAAACCGAGGGGGGGGGGTGCGGACAGTGGTGGGGCGGTGGTGGTGGGGACGTGGTGGGGACAGCGGGACAGTGGGGGGACAGTGGGACAGTGGTGGGGACGGTAGTGGTGGGGACAGTGGTGAGGACAATGGTGGGAACAGTGGGGACAGTGGACAGTGGTGGGGACGGTGGTGGTGGGGACAGTTGTGTAGGGACATGGGGAGGTGGAAACAGTGGAACAGTGGAGGGTACAGTGGTGGTGGGGACAGTGGTGAAGGCGGTGGCGAGGGCGGTGGTGGGACAATGGGACATAGGTACAGTGGGGACAGTGGTGGGGACAGTGGGGACAGTGGTGGGAACAGTGGGACAGCTCAGTGGGACAGCGGAGGAGTCAGTGGGACAGTGGGGATAGTGGGGATAGTCGGGCAGTGGTTGGGGCCGTGGAAAAAGTGGGGAGAGTGGAACCGTGATGGGAACAGTGGTGGGGACAGTGGTGGGGACAGTGGGGACAGTGCGACAGTGGTGGGAACACTGGTGGGGACAGTAGGGACGGTGGTGGAGCCAGTGGGGACAGTGGTGGTGAGGACAGTGGTGCTGGGAACCACAGTGGGGGATGTGGCGCGGACGGTGGTAGGGACTGGGAGTCGTTTGCTGGCGGTCGTCGACTACACGTAAGAGTGACCTTTCGCCGGAGTGACCTTCGGTGCGGGCACAATGGGGTCCCCCGATCACCGATTGCAATGCGATGGTAGCGTCTTGCGCGCCTGAGTTTGGTCCCCCCCGCGTCCCCCCAAAAGCCGCGCACCAAAGGTCACTCTTACCCAGGGGCACTCTTGCGTGTAGCCGAGGTGAGTGGGGGAGGTGGGGAGGGGGTCGAACCGGTAGTGACCCCCCCTCTGGTTTTCGAGGGGGGGGCTGGCGGTGAGTGGGGGGGTGGGGAGGGTTCGAAACCGGTATAGTGATCCCCCTACGGTTTTCGAAAGGGGCGGGGTTCGAAACCGGGTAGTGACCCCCCCCACGGTTTTCGAGGGGAGTGGGGGCGGGGGGGGAGGGGGGGGAGGGGAGGTTTTGCCGGGGGAGGGGAGGGGGGCGGGGTCAGCATATGGGGGGGGGATTTTCGGAGGGGGGAGGGACCCCCGGGTTCCAGAGGAAGAGGGGGGGCAATTTTCCTCAGTAAAGCGGTGGTGGATACCGCTCTTTCGATGATGTTGTTGTTGTTGTTGTTGATGATGATGATGATGATGATGATGATGATGATGATGATGATGATGATGGTGGTGATGGTGGTGATGATGATGATGCTGATGGAATTGATGCTGATATTGTTGCTGCTGGTGACGGTGCTGCTGCTGTTGTTGATGATGCTGATGGTGATGATGATGATGCTGCTGATGATGATTCTGCTGACGATGAAAATGATGATGATACTGATGATGAGGAGGAGGAGGACGAGGATGAGGATGAGGATGAGGATGAGGATGAGGATGGTGGTGGTCATGATGATGTTGCTGTTGAGGCTGCTTCTGCTGATGATGGTCGGGATGCTGCTGATGATGACGATGATGACGATGATGAGGATGCTGCTGATTATGATGATGAGGATGCTGCTGCTGATGATGATGCCGATGATGGTGATGATCCTGTGGACGGTGATGGTGTTGTTGTTGATGATGATTACGATGGTATTGATGATGATGATGATGATGATGATGATGATGATGATGATGATGATGTTGCTGCTGATGGTGATGATGATGGCGATGCTGATGCTGCTGCTGCTGATGATGATGGTGGTGATGGTGATGATGGTGTTGATGACGACGATGGTGATGGTGGTGGTGACGAGGGCGATGATGCTGCCGATTCCATGAGTAATATGGTGAGAGTGGGAATGATGATGATGTTGGTCATGATGATGATGATGATGCTGATTATGATGATGATGATGCTGATGCTGATGCTGATGCTGATGCTTATGATGATGAGGATGAGGATGAGGATGAGGATGAGGATGAGGATGAGGATGAGGATGAGGATGATGATGATGATGATGATGATGATGATGATGCATGATGATGATGAGGATGATGATGATGATGGATGATGATGATGATGATGATGATGATGATGATGATGATGATGATATGATGATGGGGATGGGGATGGGGAATGGGAGGAGGAGGAGGAGGAGGAGGAGGAGGAGGAGGAGGAGGAGAAGGACGGCGGGAGCTACCCCCAGGGTCGGGGGCCATCGCCAGCACACTATGGACAGACACCATGCCATGCAGAGCTGTGGCCGACAGAGGCAGGAAGCTGCTCCTGCGCCCGCCGACCCGTACGAGAGCCTCGTCTGCACACCTGCGCTCGCGCCACGGATCCAGGCGAACAGCCAGTGCGGTCTCGCTGCGGCCCGTGCGGGAGCTGCGAGGGGAGGTGCGGCCTTCGTGCGGGCAGAGGTCGGCGTGTGCAGCGGGTGCGGCGCCAGTGCCAGACCGCTTCGCCCCCAGACCCCCGACGTCATGATTTTTTCATGACGCGATCCCCAGAGGTCCGGACTCATTCGCCGGGGCCGGTTTTTCATCCTGAGTTGTTTTTTGACGGTCCCGAGGGCCGGTCAGGGCCCCCAGAGGCCGAAAATATGGAAGAACCTCCCGTCGTGATTTTTTCATGACTCGAGGGGGTCTGGGGTGCCAGACTGCTTCGCCGGGGCGCGGCTTCCCGCGGGCATCCCGCGACAGCTCCGCGAGGGCGCCGCGCCCCCCCTCTGCCGCAAGAAGGCTGGCGAGGCAGCGGACGGGCGGGCAGGGGACTGCTTCGCCGGGGCGCGGCTTCCCGCGGGCATCCCGCGACAGCTCCGCGAGGGCGCCGCGCCCCCCCTCTGCCGCAAGAAGGCTGGCGAGGCAGCGGACGGGCGGGCAGGGGCAACGCGGCGGCGGCTGCTCCAACAGGCACGTGGTCATGCTGCTCCTCCTCCTCCTCCCCCTCCTCCTCCCCCCTCCCCTCGCCCTTATCCTCCTCCTCCTCCTCCTCCTCCTCCTCCTCCTCCTCCTCCTCCTCCTCCTCCTGCAGCTCCTTCGCCTGGAATTCGAGGAGCAGCCCCAGACATGATGGCGTCGTAGAAAAATCAGGACGGGCGGTTTTGGGATAGTTTCGCCCTCTAGAGGTCCTCGCCAGGCCTTGGGACCGTCAAAAAGCGACTCGGGAAAGGGTCGGGGCTTGCGGGGATACCGACCCCTTCCGGGGAAAAAAAAAAAAAAAAACCGGCAGGCGATCCTGGGGGCCGAGCTCCTACCCCCTCCTCCGCCTCCTCCCCCTCCCTCCTTCTCAGTGCTCCTCCTTTCCGCCTCCTCCCCTCCTCCTCCCCCCTCCCCTCGCCCTTATCCTCCTCCTCCTCCTCCTCCTCCTCCTCCTCCTCCTCCTCCTCCTCCTCCTCCTCCTGCAGCTCCTTCGCCTGGAATTCGAGGAGCAGCCCCAGACATGATGGCGTCGTAGAAAAATCAGGACGGGCGGTTTTGGGATAGTTTCGCCCTCTAGAGGTCCTCGCCAGGCCTTGGGACCGTCAAAAAGCGACTCGGGAAAGGGTCGGGGCTTGCGGGGATACCGACCCCTTCGGGAGCCGGCCTGGCGATCCTGGGGCCCGAGCTCATCCCCCCCTACTCTCCTCCTCCTCCCCTCTCTCCTCCTCCTCCCTCTCCTCCTCCTCCTCCTCTCCTCCCTTTCCCATCCCCCTTCTCCTCCTCCTTCTCCTCCTCCTCCTCCTCCTCCTCCTCCTCCTCCTGCAGCTCCTTCGCCTGGAATTCGAGGAGCAGCCAAGCTCGGCGGCGAGCGAGGGGGGGCGACGTCGAGGGCCGAACCCTCGGGGTTCGAGGCCCCCAGGCGTCTTCCTGGCCTCTCGGCGGCCGCCCCCACCCCAGGCCGCGCTCCGGCGGCCTGCGTCTCGCCGAGAGCGTCTCGGGGATGCCCGGCTCGCCCCGAGCGACCGCCGGAGGCTCGAGGCAGGGCCCGAGACCCAGACATGCGACATCCTGATTTTTGTTCAGGACGGCGTCCCCGCAAGTCCCGACCCTTTCCCCGGGACCGGTTTTTCGTCCCGAGTCGTTTTTGGACGGTCCCGAGGCCCGGCGAGGACCTCTAGAGGGCGAAAGTACTCCAAAACCGCCCGTCCTGATTTTTCTACGACGCCATCATGTCTGGGGCTGCTCCTCGAATTCCAGGCGAAGGAGCTGCAGGAGGAGGAGGAGGAGGAGGAGGAGGAGGAGGAGGAGGAGGAGGAGGAGGAGGATAAGGGCGAGGGGAGGGGGGGAGGAGGAGGGGAGGAGGAGGAGGAGGAGGGAGGAGAGGAGGGGAATCATGTCTGGAGAGCGGGACCGGGCAGCGCGCCCGGAGGGGGGAGGCGCGAGGGGGGAGGCCTCCTCGGGCGGCGGGGCTCCTCGGCCTCCCGGGAGATCTGCCCTGTCGTCGGGGAGGGCGTGGGGAGCCTCTCGGAAGGCCCGCCCCCGGCTCGTTCTCTCGGGGGGGGGGGGGGCAGGAGAAGCGACACGTTCCGTTCTGGAGGAGGAGGAGGAGGAGGAGGAGAGGAGGAGGAGGAGGAGGAGGGGGAGGAGGAGGAGGAGGAGGAGGAGGAGGAGGAGGAGGGGGAGGAGGAGGAGGAGGGGAGGAGGAGGAGGAGGAGGAGGAGGAGGAGGAGGAGGGGAGGGAGGAGGAGGCGGAATAATTAGGACGAGGAGGAGGAGGAGGAGGAGGAGGAGGAAACGAGCCGGTGAATGGAAACCGGCGGGCCCCAACGGGTTGCCGTGCACGCTCGGCCCGTGAGAGAGAGGGAACCCATCATGGCCGGCGGCATGTGCGCGGCCCAGGAGGGGGTAGGGGATGCATTGAAGCAAGAGGAGGCGTCATGAAATCTGGGGAGATATCATGGCCCCTGCGATGATACCATCCCACCCCTGGTCATACCCTTAGGTCGGACATGTCCTCCTGCAGGCGGATTTTGGAAGAAAGACCAAACCGAGTCCCCAACAAAAACGCTCCAAAGTGGTCAGACATGGTCGAAGCATCGCCCCCAGACTGTCTTGACTGCTGCGCGTGCGACTTGCCAAGGTGACACTTGCGTCCTTCCCCCTTCGGCACATCCTTGGCCGCTTTCGCTGGCCGCGCCCTGCTCGCAGAGTGTCGGCATGGCCGTCCAGGGCCCCTGCAGCCTCATCGTGGGTCCTTCTCTTCCACGGGCAGGAGGAGCATCCGAAAATAATGCAAAAATAGTCCGGGGGCGATTTTTACCTAGCAGCTTTTGCTGATAGGTTTCTAGTGGGGTCAAAAGAGAGCAGCAAATGACTCCACAGGGGGGTCGGGGCGGCATCCGGGGAGCTGTGTCCGAACTCGTGTCCGAATGCGCTTTTTGCAAACAGACACACACACTTCGTGCTCTTCGACCTCCCAGAACTCCATTCCCGGGCCACATTCTGAATGCCCGGAGTCAACTGTAGGCCACTTCGTGCTCTTCGACTTCCCAGAACTCCACTCCTGGGCCACATTTTGAATGCCCCGAGTCAACTGTAGGCCACTTCGTGCTCTTCGACTTCCCAGAACTCCATTCCCGGGCCACATTTTGGATGCCCGGAGCCAACTGTAGGCCACTTCGTGTTCTTCGACTTCCCATAACTCCATTCCCGGGCCACATTCTGAATGCCCGGAGCCAACTGTAGGCCACTTCGTGCTCTTCGATTTCCCAGAATTGCATTTCCCGGGCCACATTTTGAATGCCCGGAGCCAACTGTAGGCCACTTCGTGTTCTTCGACTTCCCAGAATTCCATTCCCGGGCCACATTTTGAATGCCCGGAGCCAACTGTAGGCCACTTCGTGTTCTTCGACTTCCCAAAACTAGACTCCCGGGCCACATTCTGAATGCCCAGAGCCAACTGTAGGCCACGTCGTGCTCTTAGCCTTCCCAAAACACCATTCCCGGGCCACATTTTGAATGCCCAGAGCCAACTGTAGGCCATTTCGTGTTCTTCGAGTTCCCAGAACTCCACTCCCGGGCCACATTTTGAATGCCCGGAGCCAACTGTAGGCCACTTCGTGGTCTTCGAGTTCCCAGAACTCCATTCCTGGGCATGATTTTGAATGCCCGGGGCCAGCTGTAGGCCACTTCGTGTTCTTCGAGCTCCCAGAATTCAACTCCCGGGCCACATTTTGAATGCTGAGGCAGGCTGCTGCTGAGGCTGAGGCAGGCTGAGGCTGAGGCAGGTTGAGGCTGAGGCCGAGGCTGAAGGCGACTGAGGCTGAGGCTGAGCAGGCTGAGGCTGAGGCTGAGGCAGGCTGAGGCTGAGGCTGAGGCAGGCTGATGCTGAGGCTGAGGCTGAGGCTGATGCAGGCTGAGGCTGAGGCAGGCTGAGGCTGAGGCCGAGGCTGAAGGCAGACTGAGGCCAGGGCGGAGCCCCATGGGTCTTCGGTCAGAATGCGCCCCCCCCCCCCCCCCCCGCGCTTGGAGAATATCGAAGCCGGCGTGGCCCTCGTTCCACAACTTGGGCCCAGGACGCCCTCGATGGCCCCGGGGCGGCCCAGGCCTCCAAGACTTCGCCTCGCGTGGACCCCCAGGAAGGACCCAAGAGGCAAACATACTGGATGGTCCGAGTTTGGGAATTGCTCAAGCGCTCTCGCCTTTTCGGTCTTCCCAAGCTCGAAGGCGGCCCACGAGGCCTCCTAGAGTGCTCTTAAGAGAGGCTAAGAGGGCCCAAGAAGGGAACGCGAACTGACGATTTGAGCACTCCGCCCCAAGATGGGCTTGAGACCACCAGCAGGTGAGGCGGGCCGATTGCGGTCTGAACGGCGCGGCGCCGAAACCGCCCGACGCGGCCACAACGTTCACCTCTAGTCACGCTGTGCGATTGTGGTTCCAGTGTCTTCGCGGCCTGCTCCATCTCTCTCTTTATGATTGTCTTTCCCTCTCTCTCTATCTCCTTTTTCTCTCTGTATCCCTCTCACTCTGTCTCTCTCTCTCTCTCTCTATATATATATATCCCTCGTTCTCTCGCGTTCTTTCTCTCGCTCTCTCTCTCTCTCTTTATGTTTTTTGTTTTTTTTTATATCTCTCTCTCTCTCTATTCCTGTATATCTCCCTCTCCCTCCCCCTCTTCCTCTCCCTCTCTCTCCTAGGAGCACTAGTGCAGGGAGCCCAACTGTGGACGCATGGGTGGCAATTCAAACGTGGACACATAGGTGGCAACCTTAACGCCTACGCATGAACGGCCCCAACCTGTGGACACATGGGTGGCAATCCACGTGTGGACGCAAGGTGGCCGCTCCCGGATTGTTTTACACGGTGGTCTTCCCAGGCCTGATTTACGCGATAATCCTCCCAGGCTTGTTTTACACGATGGTCCTCCCAGCTTGTTTTCAGACGGTGGTCCTCCCAGGCCTGTCTCCATCGATGGCCCGCCCATGCCTGTTTTCGACGATGGTCCTCCCATGCCAACTTTGGGCACATGGGTGGCAATCCAAACATGGACACATAGGCGGCAACCTTAGCGCCTACACATGAACAGCCCCAAAATGTGGACACGTGGGTGGCAATCTACATGTGGACACAAGGTGGCCGTTTCAGGACTGTGTTACACGATGGTTTCCCAGGCCCGATTTACACGATAGTCCCCCCAGGCTTGTTCTATACGACGGTCCTCACAGCTTGTTCTCACGCGGTGCCCCCCCCAGGCCTGTCTCCAACGATGGTCCTCCCAAGCCTGTTTTCGACGATGGCCCTCCCAGGCCTGTTTTCCACGGCGGCCCTCCCAGCCGTGTTTTTACACGATGGTCCTCGCAGGCCTGTGTAACACGATAGCCCTCTCACCCTGAAGGCAACTTTGGGCATTTGTCAGCAGCGACAGCGATGACTGATGACGCGATGTTTCTCATCTTGCGCGCCCCAGAAAGGGCGCGCACATCGATCTCTCATCCTGCTATGCGGGCGCATGGCGCACTCATGTCAGGAGACCGTCCTCTTCAGGGACGCCTCACACCCTGCGGGCGCCGAGGCACCCCGTGGCCCCCCCAGCGGGCCCCCCCCCCCTGCATCTGGAAGAAGAAGTGCCACTGGCGGCCCGCGGATTGCAGCAAAAGGGCTTTGTCGCGCAGACGCATAAGCCACGTGCCCGCGCCTTCGTCGGGTAGGGCGGCTGTCGGGATCAGCTCGTTTATGGCGAGGATGGACTTCGCCTCGAGATGCGTTGATCCAGCCAGATCGCTCTCGCGATGTTCGCGGACCAGTGGCGCGAGATGCTGCGCGTCAGCCCGCTTCGAAGCATAGTCGCCCACAGCCGTAGCCAACGTGGTGAACGCGCTCGCGAGGTCCTGCTCGGGCACCAAACTTGGAAGCCCCATGCCGCGCTGTCGGCGTACAAGATTTCTGCCGAGATAGCTGGCCCCGACAACGCGCGCCACCAACAGCGGCATGTTGTTATAGCTTTCGCCAAAAAACGCCCACATGGGAACATCTCCATTTACACAACTCTTCAAGTGCGTCACCTAACTGCGACGCTGTCACCGTGCCAGGGCGTTGGCCACCGCGAAACGTGGGTAAGCCATTTTCTGTTCGCTCCCTGAACGCGCGCTTCGCATCGGAATTTGAGCCTATCACCGCGCTTTTCCCAATCAGCCGCAACACTGGAAGTTTGAGTATCATGACAGCTACGAGCAGTAATATAGCATAAGAGACCAAACTTCTCCCTGCTGTCAAATCTATGCAAACGCAGTGCATCTCGTATTGATCGTTTGGATCGTCAAAGTGAGACAAGGGATTGCGGGCGGACTTCTCTCTCTTTCTGTTTCTCTCTCTCGTTTTTTCCTCTTTCTTTATCCCCCTCTTTCTTTCTTTCTCTCTCTCTCTCTCTCTCCATTAGGCAGTGAGGTGCGCGAGGCTGCTCGTCCTCCTTCTCTCCTCCTCCTCCTCCTATTTCCTCCTCCTCCTCGCCCTCCTTTTCCTCCTCCTCCCCCCTTTTCCTCCTCCTCCTCCTCCTCCTCCTCCTCCTGCACCACCTTCTCCTCTTTCCTCCCTCCCCTCTCTCTCGGCCAGGCCACTCAGCACGTGCGTTTCCTGCCGCCCCCCGGCCCCGCGTGCGCCGCGCCAGGTCTCTGCCCGTGGACCCGACCCTGGGCATCGCTTCCATCGATCAAGCCGGGTCCCTCCCTTCTTGCCTCCTCCCTCCTCATCCGCCTCCATCCTCCTCGCCCCCCTTGTCCTCCGAGTCATCCTCCCTCCTCCTCGTCCTCCTCGCACAGTCTCGTCCTCCTCGCTGCTTCTCCTCCTCCTCCTCCTCCTCCTCCTCCTCCTCCTTGTCCTCCCTCCTTTCTTGCCTCTCGCGCATCATCTCGTTTCATACCATTTCGTTCGGAAGAA
>CAUYUJ010002674.1:77500-87195 GCA_963575745.1 Prorocentrum cordatum
AGCCCCCTTTATGAGGCCACGAAACGCTGTGCTGGGTGGGGGAGACGCGCGAACTGCGCCAATGGGAGCTTCGTTGGAGCTCCCTATGGGGCCACGAAGCGCTGTTCTGGGTTGGGGAAACGCATGCGAAATGCGCCACTGGGACCCTCGGTGGAGCTCCCTATGCCTTATGGGGCCATGAAGCGCTGTGCTGGGTGGAAGAGACGCACGCGAACTGCGCCACTGGGACCTTCGGTGGAGCTCCTTATGGGCGGGGGAGACACATGCGAGCTGCAACCGCTGGGACCCTTCGGTGGAGTTTCCTATGGGGCCACGAAGCGATGGGCTGGGCGGGGGAGACGCATGCGAACTGCGCCACTGGGACCTTCGGTGGAGCTCCTTATGGGGCCACGAAGCGCTGTGCTGAGTGGGGGGGGGCGCATGCGAAGTGCGCCACTGGGACCTTCGGTGGAGCTCCCTACGGGGCCACGAAGCGTTGAGCTGGGCTAGGGCGACGTGTGCGAACTGCGCCGCTGGGACTTTCGGTGGAGCTCCTTACGTGGCCACGAAGCGCTGTGCTGTTTGTGGGGGAGATGCATGCGAACTGCGCCAGTGGGACCTTCGGTGGAGCTCCTTATGCTGTGTTGGGTGGGGGAGACGCATGCGAACTGCGCCACTGGGACCTTCGGTGGAGCTCCAAATGGGGCCACGAAGCGCTGCGCTGGGTGGGGGAGACGCATACGAACTGCGGAGAAGGAGGGGGGGAGGAAGGAAGGAAGGAGGGAGAAACGCGGGGCGCTGTCCCTTCAAAACGAGGACCCACCACCAAAGGATGGTTGCGAAAACGAGAGAAGTAGAGTGAGGGAGAGATTGAGATTGAGAGAGAGAGAGAGAGAGAGAGAGAGAGAAAAAGAAAGAGAGAAAGAGAGAGCCGCGGTGGCCCGCAGGTCGTTCGTGGCCCACTCCGCGGTGGGGCGACAAGCGGGGAGGAAGGATGTTGGGCGGGGCTGGGACAGGGATATATCGTTCCCGAGCTTGACAGAACGCTCCCAGAGCGTTCCGGGACGAGCTGAGAAGGCCGCGGCGCCCGATACATCCTCCAGAAGTGCCGGATTTCAGGGATCCCCCGCTTTCTCCGTGCTCGATTCTGCCCCTGTCCTGCCCTAGCTTGAGGGTGCGAGCGCCGAGGAAGAGACCGCGGCATGAGCATTCACTCTGGGAGTTCCGCTCGGACTTTCCCGGTGGCGTTCCGACTCGGGCCCCCGGCGGCACCTCCAGCGCCATTTCGGGCGCTCCGCGCGCCAGAGAGGGGCGAGGCCCAGCGAAGGTGCAAGAAGGCCGCGCGAGCCTCCGGCAGTTTTTGCTCACGCCGTTGCTTCGTTAGAGCATGGGGGCGAGGACGAGGATTCTGTGTGTTTTGTTTGCATTGGCATTGCCCGAGACATGACGTAGGCGGGCGTCGCATTGGACCGCACGGGGGTCCACCGCTTATGCCATCGCCGCTTACTCCCCGGGAAGAACCTCAAGAGTCACCCCATCGATCTTGGGGCTCTTTCCTTTTGAGGATTCTGAAACTGATGTCAGCTTGTGATTAACAAAAGGCCCCCCCCCCTCTGGGGCTCATGAACAAACCCCGCGGAGCGCGATACTTTTTTTTGATCATGCGCGACAGGGGGAAGGAGGAGAGAGGAGGGGGGGGGAGAAGGAGGAGAAGGAGGAGAACGAGGAAAAGGAGGAGGAAAGAGAGGAGGAGCAGGAGGAGGAGGAGGGAGGAAGAGGAGGGAGGAGGAGGAGGAGGAGGAAAAGGAGGAGAAAGGAATAGGAGGAGGAGGAGGAGGAGGAGGGGGAGGAAGGGGGGGAGGGAAGGGGGGGAAGGACAGGAGGGGAGGAAAGGGGGGGGGAGGAGGAGGAAGAGGAGGAGGAAGAGGAGGAGGAGGAGGAGGAGGAGGAGGAGGAGGAGGAGGAGAGGAGGAGGAGGAGGAGGGGGAGGGTCGGACGAAAGGCTGAGGAAGGAAAGGGGGGTTGCAAAGCCTGCTGCGCGCAGCTGGTTTCGGTCGCCCCGTCGAAGGGCCAGTCTTCGACGCATGGCCGCTTTCAACGCCAGGAGGCGCTTGGAAAATCGGCGACGTGAGCTGCTTGGCAAATCCCCCCTTTACTGCGCCCCACTTTCGTCCAGCCCGCCTTGCCCTCAGGCCCGCATCGGTTCGACAGAAAGAGGGGCACCCTGGCCCGCCTTTGTCTCCAAACGCCCCCCCCTTGCCCCTCGTTGGCGGCCGGGCGTCGGCGCTAATCACTGGCGCCGCCCCGTTGATTTTCAATCTGGCGGGCGCCACCCCGCGATTCGCCCGAGCAGGGGAACTATTTTTTGAAACGCGCGCCCCCCACGGATGTGTTAATCACAAGCTGACATTACACTTTTCGAGATTATTTTGGGAAGGATGGGTGCACCGCTTGTCTAGCAATGCGAACGGGCCAGGGGTCGAAACGGCCTTGCACCCTACACGAACGAAAACAGGAGCGGCAAGTCTGCACTGAAAGCTCAACAGCCGATGCCCCTGGACGGCAATGGCGTTGAGGCTTGAGGGGGCTTTGCTTGTGCCCCCCCCCCCCCGTCTGGGGGCGACACTCACCGAACACGACGGCGAACGAGCTCCGTCTCGGCATCACCCTAACATACTTATACTATATGTGCTTCGCCCCCCCGGAGGCGACGCGCGCACCGAGAAATCTTATAGTATATGCGTCGTGGGGGGCGCTTTCTGGCCACACCGCTCGGGAAGCGATATACTACAAGATGGGTATACTATATATTCGGGTCGGACGCGCGCCTCCAAGGAGGACATATAGTACTAGTATGTATTTGTGCTTCCCACCGTCTCTTCACCTTGAGGCAGCAGCTGCAGCGTCACCACGACCTGCCGAGCTCCCGCCCGTGGCCTCCTGCACCCTCCAGGCTGGATATGGTCGAGCGAGTCAGCGGGCCCCGCCCGCTCCCACACGGTTCGCGTGTCGCTCCGCCTGCTCTGGCCCACCACGCCTCGACGCGGCGCGCCATCCACGTCCCGGGCCCCGCGCGTGAACGCCCGGAGCTTCTCCCTGCCTCCCGCCCCGACGCGGGGGCAGGTCGTTCCACCGAAAAAAGGTGCTCGTTCAAACGGGAAGTGGGCTCGTCCAAGCGAAAAAACCAACCAGCGAGAACTACGTAGATCGACGCGGATCGACACAGAAGGGCACAGAGGGACACCGAGAGACAGAGAGACACAGAGAGACACAGAGGGACACAACGAGACACAGAGAGACACAGAGACACACATAGAGACACACAGGGACACAGAGGGACACAGAGAGACACAAAGGGGCACAGAGGGACACCGAGAAACACGGAGAGACACAGAGGGACACACAGGGACACACAGGCACACAGAGACACACAGAGGAACATAAAGGCACACAGAGGAACACAGAGGGACACAGAGGCACACAGAGAGACACTGAGGGACAGAGAGGGACACAAAGGGGCACAGAAAGGCACAGAGAGACATGGAGGGACACAGAGAGGCACAGAGAGACACAGAGGGACACAGAGCGACACAAAGGGGCACAGAGAGACACAGAGGGACACGGAGAGACACAGAGGGACACAGAGGGACACAGAGGCTTACAGAGGCACACAGAGGGTCAGAGAGGGACACAAAGGGGCACAGAGAGACACAGAGGGACATGGAAGGACACAGAGAGGCACAGAGAGACACAAAGGGACACAGAGGGACACAAAGGGGCACAGAGAGACACAGAGGGACACGGAGAGACACAGAGGGACACAGAGAGACACAGAGGGACACAGAGAGAGACACAAAGGGACACAGAGAGACACAGAGGGACACAGAGGCACGCAGAGACACAGAAAAACATACAGAGACACAGAGAGACACTGAGGGACACAGAGAGACACAGAGGGACACAGAGAGACACAAAAGGACACAGAGAGACACGGAGGACACAGGGAGACGCAAAGAGACACAGAGGGACACAGAGAGACACAAAGGGGCACAGAGAGACACAGAGGGACACAGAGGCACACTGAGACACAGAGGGACATACAGAGACACAGAGAGACACTGAGGGACACTGGGTGACACACAGAGACACAGAAAAAACACATAGAGACACAGAGAGACACAGAGAGACACAGAGAGACACAAAGAGACACAGAGGGACCCAGGGAGTCATAGCGAGACACAGAGGGAGACAGGGAGACACAAAGAGACACACAGGGACACAGAGAGACACAGAGGGACATAGAGGGACACAGAGAGACACAGAGAGACACGGAGGGACACAGAAACGCAGAGGGACACAGAGGGGCACAGAGGCACACAGAGAGACACTGAGGGACAATGAGGGACAATGAGAGACGCATGGATTTCGGGCTTATCCAGGCTCGATCTTTCCAAAATCCCGGTTCCCGCCATTTCGGCGGTTGCCGCTCATGGGGACGGGGGCCTGGTGCGCCCGACAGAGCCGGGAACCGGGATTTCGGGCTTATCCAGGCCCGATCTCTCCAACATCCCGGTTCCCGTCAGCTGCGGGGCGCGGCGCGGGCGTGGAAATCTTGGCCCCTGGCGCCCTTGCGCCCCGCGTCCGGCGGGGGCCAGGATTTTGGAGAGTTCCCCAGAGGATTGGCAGATCGCCATCTAAGATCGGGACAATTCAAGATCTCTATTCTAATCCCGTTTTTTCGTCTTTCCTTAGATTTTCACAGAATATTGATATGTGTGCGCATTTTGGCGATACGTCGTTTGATCGCACTCACGAAGAGATCTACGCACGTTTCCGCGTATGTTTCGTCATGCGGCGAGCGAAAATAAAGACATTGTTGGTTTTCGTGCGCGCGCCGTGACATTGAGAGTACGTTTGCAATCGTAGCAACTGAGACGGCACAATATGTTTTGCATTGGTTGCTGCAACGCGCGTTGCAAGTGTTATGCCCAAAGGTTCGGCGGTAAATGGCGCAAGCCCGTCACATCAGAAACACTCGTGTCACATCGATATTCGGATCTGCAAGTGTCGATCGACGTTTTTCCTGCTGCTGAGATGCTGCCGACTTGGTTTCTCGATCGTCGCTCCTGCGCGTGCACGCGCACCGCCGTCGACCGCCGCATGCAGCTAGAGCAGACTTCGCATAGCATCCCCTTCTCCTTCTGGGTTTCCGTCCTTCTCCGCCTCCTCCTCCCGAGCCTCTCGTTCCAGCCCGTCGACCCTACCATCTATCCCCCTACCCCTGCATCTCTCTTTCTCTCTCTCTGGCTCCCTCTCTGTTGTGTGTTCTCTCACTCCATCTCTCTCGAGCCGCCTCGCTCCGCGGAGGTAGTTGCTTTTCCTTACCGCCCACCCGTTCCTTTACTCCTCAGACTCTTTCTTCGCATCCCTTCCTGCCCCTCTCCCCGTCCATCTTCTCACCCTCATCCTCCATCCTCTCCAAACATACTCCGCCCTCCCATTTTCCCTCATTCTCCCCTTCCTTCATCCTCCCCGTCCTATTATTGACCTCTTCGTCTATGCCGCGCTGCGTGCATCATCAACGGGCGAGTGCGTAGGGGCGCAAGCCCAAACACCGAGGAACGCAAGTGAACACCAATGCGCACAGTCACCGGCTGGTCTCATTGAACTTCAGAGCGCGAACGCTACGCCTGCATGTGTTCACGCAGCAGTTGTACGTGTATGGCTTTATATGGTTTTATGTGGGTGTTTGGTGGGTTTTATGCGGTTTGTATGTGGTGTTATGTGGTCGTGCGTGGCCCCGGGTGCTTGTATGCAGGCGCTTTAGGAGTCAATGTGGCAGACGACGTTGCTGATCATGAGGTGTTGGCACTTTGTCCACGCGCATTCCTCGGTGTCTACTCGTATGCGCGTGATGCAGCGCGGGTCAAAGAACGCAGCACGAGTTCAAACTGCAGCAGCGCCTTACTTACGATGGCTTAGAAGCGTGGCATTGGAATGTGACGGGAGAAGAGGAGGGAGGAGCTAAGGGGACGGTGGAAGGGTTAGGAGAGGACGGGAGGGGCCGAGAGGAATTGGAATAGAAAGCAACCAATAATACACCATCGTGGAGTTCACGAGGAAATGGCGGGAGTGGAGGCGAGAGACGGACAGAGAGGGGTAAGAAACAGAAACGGACGGCATGCCATCCTTCACGCCCTCTCCTCCCATTACCCATGCTATCCAATAACATGAGGCATCACTTGTGCATCACTAAACTTGCGACAGCCTCGCAAAACTCAACAGGGTGCGGCGCCGATTTCGGCGGCACGCCCGGGTGCCCAGGTGCCCAGGTGCTCAGGTGCCCGGGTGCCCGGTAGCCCTAGCGGATTCATATGGTTAGGTGAGGTGCGGTGCCAATTTCGGCGGCTCGGGTGCCCGGGTGCACGGTAGCCCTATAGCCTTCTAGGCCTATAGCCTTATAGCCCTGTTGCCCTCTAGCCTTATAGCCTTTTAGCCTGATAGCCCTATAGCACTATAACCTTGTTGCCCTATAGCCCTGTAGCCCTATAGCCCTATAGCCCTATAGCCCTGTAGCCCTGTAGCCCCATAGCCTTACAGCCCTGTAGCCCCATAGCCCCATAGCCCCATGGCCCTACAGCCCTATAGCCCCATAGCCTGATAGCCCTATAGCCCTATAGCCCCATAGCCCCATTGCCCTAGAACGTTTCTGACTGTTCCCAACCATCCTGTGGTGTTGGGTCCTCGTTTTGAGGAGACGGTCCCCGCGTCCTCCTCTCCTCTCCTCCTCTCCTCTCCTCCTCTCCTCCTCTCCTCTTCACCCACCCAGTACACGGCTTCGTGGCCCCATAGGGAGCTCCGCCGAAGGCCCCAGTGCTGCCGCCCGCATGCGTCCCGCACACCCAATTCGGCACACCCCTCACACGTTTCGTGGCCCCATAGGGAGCCCCACCGAAGGCCCCGGTGCTGCCGCCCGCATGCGTCCCGCACACCCAATTCGGCACACCCCTCACACGTTTCGTGGCCCCATAGCGAACCCCACCGAAGGCCCCAGTGCTGCCGCCCGCATGCGTCCCGCACACCCAATTCGGCACACCCCTCACACGTTTCGTGGCCCCATAGGGAGCTCCACCGAAGGCCCCAGTGCTGCCGCCCGCATGCGTCCCGCACACCCAATTCGGCACACCCCTCACACGTTTCGTGGCCCCATAGGGAGCCCCACCGAAGGCCCCAGTGCTGCCGCCCGCATGCGTCCCGCACACCCAATTCGGCACACCCCTCACACGTTTCGTGGCCCCATAGGGAGCTCCACCGAAGGCCCCAGTGCTGCCGCCCGCATGCGTCCCGCACACCCATTCGGCACACCCCTCACACGTTTCGTGGCCCCATAGGGAGCCACCGAAGGCCCCAGTGCTGCCGCCGCATGCGTCCCGCACACCCAATTCGGCACACCCCTCACACGTTTCGTGGCCCCATAGGGAGCTCCACCGAAGGCCCCATGGCTGCCGTCCGCATGCGTCCCGCACACACATTTCGGCACACCCCTCCCACGTTTCGTGGCCCCACAGGGAGCTCCACCGAAGGCCCCAGTGCTGCCGTCCGCATGCGTCCCGCACACCCATTTCGGCACACCCCTCACACGCTTCGTGGCCCCATAGGGAGCTCCACCGAAGGCCCCATGGCTGCCGCCCCATGCGTCCCGCACACCCAATTCGGACAACCCTCACAACGCTTTCCCGTGGCCCCATTAGGGGAGCTCCAGCTCACCGAGGCCCCAGTGCTGAAATTTTGATTGGAGCCCTGCACGCCAACTTGCTGCACTCCCTCACACGCTTCGTGGCCCCATAGGGAGCCCACGAAGGCTCCAGTGCTAGGCCGCCGCTATGCGTCCGCACACCTAATTCGGCACCCCCCTTCACACGTTTCGCGGCACCATTAAGGGAGCCCCACCAAGGCACAGTGCTGCCGCCGCAATTGCGTCCCGCCAACCAATTCGGGCACACCCCTCACACGCTTCGGGAAGGTCCAGTGCTGCGCCCTGCATGGTCCCGCCACACCAATTCGGCACACCCCTCACACGTTTCGTGGCCTCATAGGGAGCTCCACCGAAGGCCCCAGTGCTGCCGCCCGCATGCGTCCCCTACACCCATTTCGGCACACCCCTCACACGTTTCGTGGCCCCATAGGGAGCTCCACCGAAGGCCCCAGTGGCGGCGCTCACATGCGCATGCGTCCCGCACACCCATTTCGGCACATCCCTGACAGGTTTCGTGCCCCCATCATCCACCCGAGGCCCCAGTGGCGGCGCTCACATGCGTCACCCACACCCACCCAATTCGGCACACCCCTCACACGTTTCGTGGCCCCATAGGGAGCTCCACCGAAGGCCCCAGCGGTCGCGCTCACATGCGTCCCCGCCACCCATCCCGGCACGCCCCTCACAACAACAGGTTTCGTGGCCCCATAGGGAGCTCCACCGAAGGCCCCAGTGGCACCGCACGCATGTGTCACCACCCGCACCCAATTCGGCACACCCCTCACACGTTTCGTGGCCCCATAGAGAGCTGCACCGAAGGCCCCAGTGGCGGCGCTCACATGCGTCCCCGCCACACATCCCAGTACACCCCTCACGCGATTCGTGGCCCCATAGGGAGCTCCACCGAAGGCCCCAGTAGCGGCGCTTACATGCGTCTCCGCCACCCATCCCGGCCCCCCCCCCCGCAGCAGCATCATGTTTCGGGGACCCATAGGGAGCTCCACTGGAGGCCCCAGTGGCGGCCCGCACATGCGTTTCCGCCACCCATGTCGGCTCGCCCCGCGCGTGTTTCATGTCCCCATAGGGAGCTTCGCCGAATGCCCCAGTGGCACCCATCTCGGCACACCCCTCACACGTTCCGTAGTCCTATGGGGAGTTCCATTGACGATGAAACCCGCAGCTGCGGTACTGACAACTGCATATGGTTGGGTTCTTCGCCAGGCTAATTCCCAACCGTCCTGTGGTGTTGGGTCCTCGTTTTGAAAAGACGGTCCCCGCGTTCCTCCTCCTCCTCGCCCTCCTCCCTCTTAGGGTTCGCATGCCTCCCCACCACCCATCTCGGCACACCCCTCACACGTTCCGTAGTCCTATGGGGAGTTCCATTGAAGATGAAACCCGCAGCTGCGGTACTGACAACTGCATATGGTTGGGTTCTTCGCCGGGCTAATTCCCAACCGTTCTGTGGTGTTGGGTCCCCGTTTTGAAGAGACGGTCCCCGCGTTCCTCCTCCTCCTCGCCCTCCTCCCTCTTAGGGTTCGCATGCTTCCCCACCACCCATCTCGGCACACCCCTCACACGCTTCGTGGCCCCATAGGGAGCCCCACCGAAGGCCCCAGTGGCAGGGTTCGCATGCCTCCCCACCACCCATTTCGGCACACCCCTCACACGTTTCGTGGCCCCATAGGGAGCTCCACCGAAGGCCCCAGTAGCAGGGTTCGCATGCCTCCCCACCACCCATCTCGGCACACCCCTCACACGTTTCGTGGCCCCATAGGGAGCTCCACCGAAGGCCCCAGTGGCAGGGTTCGCATGCCTCCCCACCACCCATTACGGCACTCCCCAACACCCATTTCGGCACACCCCTCACACGTTTCGTGGCCCCATAGGGATCTCCACCGAAGGTCGGGGGGAGCTTGACACTGGTATCCTTGCGGTACTCGCAGCTGCATATGGTTGGGTC